>WNWK01016176.1:0-15000 GCA_009830355.1 Cherax destructor
GACTTATGTCATCTCCCACCCAAATCTTGCCACGCTCAACACCATTGTTAACGATGAACTACTAAAAATATCTACATGGATGACAGCCAATAAACTTACACTCAACACTCTGGTAACAGAGCAGGTGATGCACAATTAAATATTAAGATCAACAACACTATTATTGCTAAACATAATGAGGGCAAATTCCTGGGCCTACACCTCGACAGCAACCTGAAATTCAGCACCCATATCCAACACATAATAAAAAAAGTGTCCAAAACTGTTGGGATCCTCTCCAAGATACGTTACTATGTACCACAATCAGCCCTACTCACACTATACTATTCACTCATCTATCCCTACCTCACATATGCCATTTGTGTTTGGGGATCAACAGCAATTACCCACCTAAATCCAATAATAACCCAACAAAAAGCCACAGTAAGAATTATCACGCAATCCAATGCTAGGCAAACCCCCCCCCCCTCCCCCTCTTCAAAGACCTGAACTTACTCACTTATTCACTGTTCAGAATATCCACACTTACTACTCTGCAATCTACATCTACAGAACCATAAATTCCAATATTAACCCTGAACTAAAACACTTTCTTGACAGTTGTGACAGGACCCATAGACATAATACCAGACACAAACATCTCTTCGACATTCCCCGTGTCCGACTAAATCTATACAAAAATTCAATGCGCATAAAAGGGCCTAAAATCTGGAACTCCCTGCCTGAAAACTCTAGAACTGCAGACACAACCTCCATTTTCAAAAGCACCGTTAAAAAACATCTTATCTCACTTACGCACCCAACCGGTAGTTAACCACATGAAAACTACTTTATCTTGCACATATCCAAGGCAAAATACACTTATTGATATCTGTGACTCCCCTTAATTTACACAAGACTGTAAACATAAAATTCTGAATTCAGCTATTGATTCATTCTTCTTAAGCTAGTCAAAGGTTTGCCTAAGACACTCCAATATAGAAACAGTATCATGCCAAAACGAGACCATTTCTATTACGTAATAGATAAACTAATTGTTAAGTTCTTAAATATTTTGAACTACCTCAATTTTGCAAATCTAGTTAATCAATTCAATACAATTACCTAACCTTAATACCAGTATGATCCATATCCTGTGTTAATATAGAGTAAGACCTAGTATTAGTCTGCCCGAAATGCCTAGGCGTACCTAGGCATACTAGTGGCCTTCTTGTAATAAGTATTTTATAATATGTAATAATACCATAAAATATGTAAACCCCACATTGTAATATTAACAGAAATAAAAAAAAAAAAAAATTTAATTTTAGTTTTAAAGGAGGAGGCATTTAGGGTAAGATATAAACAAAAAACTATTGGAGGATAGATGGGCTAGTGAGAATATAGGCAATGGGGTCGAAGATGTATGGAGTAGGTTTAAGAATGTAGTGTAAGAGTGTTCAGCATAAGTTTGTGGTTACAGGAAAGTGGGTGTGGGAGGGAAGAAGAGCGATTGGTGGAATGATGATGTAAAGAGTAGTAAGAGAAAAAAAAGTTAGCATATGAGAGGTTTTTACAAAGTAGAAATGGTGCAAGGAGGGAGGAGTATATGGAGAGAAAAAGAGAGGTTAAGAGAGTGGTGAAGCAATGTAAAAAGAGAGCAAATGAGAGAGTGGGTGAGATATTATCAACAAATTTTGTTGAAAATAAGAAAAAGTTTTAGAGTGAGATTAATAAGTTGAGGAAGCCTAGGGAACGAATTAATTTGATAGTTAAAAATAGGAGAGGAGAGTTATTAAATGGAGAGTTAGAGGTATCGGGAAGATGGAAGGAATATTTTGAGGAATTGTTAAATGTTGATGAAGACAGGGAAGCTTTGATTTCGTGTATAGGGCAAGGAGGAATAACATCTTGTAGGAGTGAGGAAGAGCTAGTTGTGAGTGTAGGGGAAGTTCGTGAGGCAGTGGGTAGAATGAAAAGGGGTAAGGCAGCTGGGATTGATGGGATAAATGTTAAAAGCAGGTGGGGATATAGTTTTGGAGTGGTTGGTGCTTTTATTTAATAAATTTATAGAAGAGGGTAAGATACTTAAGGATTTGCAGAGAGCATGCATAGTTCCTTTGTATAATGGTAAATGGGACAAAAGAGAGAGTACAAAAATTATAGGGAAATAAGTCTCTTGAGTATACCTGGTAAAGTGTATGGTAGAGTTATTATTGAAAGAATTAAGAGTAACAGGGAGAGTAGGATAGCAGATGAACAAGGAGGCTTTAGGAAAGGTAGGGGGTGTGTAGACTAAGTGTTTACAGTGAAACATATAGGTGAACAGTATATAGATAAGGGTAAAAAAGTTTTTGTGGCATTTATGGATTTGGAAAAGGCGTATGACAGGGTGGATAGGGGAGCAATGTGGCAGATGTTGCAGGTGTGTGGAATAGAAGGTAGGTTACTGAAAGCAGTGAAGAGTTTTTACGAGGATAGTGAGGCTCAGGTTAGAGTATGAAGGAGAGAGGGAGATTATTTCCCAGTAAAAGTAGCCCTTAGACAGGGATGTGTGATGTCACCATGGTTGTTCAATATATTTATAGATGGGGTTGTAAGAGAAGTGAATGCTCGGTTGTTGGCAAGAGATGTGGGGTTAAAAGATAAAGAATTTAACACAAACTGGGAGTTGTCACAGTTGCTGTTTGCTGATGACACTGTGCTTTTGGGGGATTCTGAAGAGAAGTTGCAGAGGTTTGTGGATGAGTTTGATAGGGAATGTAAAAGAAGAAAATTAAAAGTGAATATAGGAAAGAGTAAGGTGATGAGGATAAAAAAAATTAGGAAACGAAAGATTGGATATCAGATTGGAGGGAGAGAGTATGGAGGAGGTGAATGTATTCAGATATTTAGGAGTGGACGTGACAGCAGATGGGTCTCATAAAGATGAGGTGAATCATAAAATTGATGAGGGGAAAAAGGTGAGTGGTGCACTTAGGATTCTGTGGAGACAAAGAACTTTGTCCATGGAAGCAAAGAGGGAAATGTATGAGAGTATAGTTATACCAACGCTCTTACATGGGTGTGAGGCATGGGTGGTGAATATTGCAACAAGGAGAAGGCTGGAGGCAGTGGAGATGTCATGTCTGAGGGTAATGTGTGGTGTAAATATAATGCAGAGAATTCGTAGTTTGGAAATTTTGAGGAGGTGCGGGATTACCAAAACTATTATCCAGAGGGCTGAGGAGGGGTTGTTGAGGTGGTTAAGACATGTAGAGAGGATGGAACGAAATAGAATGACTTAGAGTGTATGAATCTGAGGGAAGGCGGAGTAGGGGTCTGCCTAGGAAAGGTTGGAGGGAGGGGGTAAAGTTTTTATGTGAGAGGGGCTTTTGACTTCCAGCAAGCATGCGTGAGCATGTTAGATAGGAGGGAATGGAGACAAATGGCTTTTAAGACTTGACATGCTGTTGGAGTGTGAGCATGGTAACATTTATGAAGGGATTCAGGGAAACCGGCAGGCCGGACTTGAGTCCTGGAGATGGGGAATACAGTGTATACACTGTACTCCCAGACTACAGTGATGTTTTCCCAGACTAAGAGATGTTTTCTTAGCTCAGCTCATCTTAAAGCCCACAACACTTGACTAACACCTACTCACTGCTAGGCGAACAAGGGTAATAGGTGTAAGGAAACATGCCCACCGTTTCCACCAGTGACGGGAATCGAATCGCGGACCCTTAATATGTGAGCTGAGAGCGTTGCCAACCGAGCCATGAGACACCACGAATACATTATAGAACATGTGAGATTACAGTCGCACCCTGATTGTTTGATCGATATCAGAGCCAGCCAATTAATTGTCTCTAGGGTCATTAAGCGAACAATCGGTAAATCTTGTGTAGGACGTGTTAGTGTCCCCTTGTAAAGCAGAGGTGTGGATGTTTATTCACCTATTTATGTGTGTAGTAGGGGGTGAGCACTCACCTATAACGAGCTGCAGGGGTCTAGTCTGAGGCCATGGCCCAACCACTTATTGTGCCACTTCCCAGATTCACTACCTCCTAGCCACGTGTACCCTCTCATACTTATTTTCAAAACTACGTATGGATTCTGCTGTCACTACTTCGTCCAGGTCATTACACTTCCTGGCCACCCTGAGGCTGAAGTAATGCTTTCTTGCATTCCCGGACTTAGAACATCTACACAATATTAAAACTCTGGACGAGTTAAAAAAAATTATCCTAGCTACTTCAAAGTATTGACCAGGTTAAATTTAGGGAACTGAAGCCTATCGACCTTGAAAGGGTCATTGAGACTGTATCTAATCTGCCCAGTACCTGTCAAGAATGCTTTAATATCTTTAAAATGGATTAAATTATTTAAAGTGAGTGATATAACTAACGTTATCTGTAATGACTTGTTTAATTCGTCAGGGTCTTAGTCATATGATGACCCGCCGTTGGAGCTTTTGGTCATCTGACCGAGGCCTTCCGCTGGCTTACCGCTATTACTACCAAGCTCTGGCCATATATGATGGTGGTGATGGCGGTGGTGGTGGTTCTTTCGCTGGTACTCTTCTGGCCTGGGTCTTTTCCAGATGGTGACCTGTATATGGTTAGGTTAGGTAAGGTTCGTCAGGAAACAGGACAAGGCGTATATGGTGTGTATAAATTTTTCTTACCTTGAAATTTATACAAAAAATAAATTACCATAAAATCAATAGTAGAACATTTTATGTAAGAATTATTAAATTAATTAAAATATTTCAATTTAAAGACTTTTAATGTAGTAATTCGATTCTTCACTATAAATTCCACTTTATTTTCTACTTAAATTAGATTAAATATTTCATTTAAGTTTTTATAAAATTATTATTCAGCCCCCTGGGGCGGGGAAGATGGCAGACAAGAGGCGTAGCTTCTCCCTACGAGCCCCATGAGGACGGGGAATGGGGCTAGGCCTGAGGACAGTTGATCCCAGAAGATGAGAAAGTATTTGTACCTCCTCCCATGGGAGACATAGGTCTCAGACACTCCCAAGACAGTGAGCCAAGGCCGGGTCACTGTCTGGAAAAGACCCGGGCCGGGAGAGTACCGGCGAATCAAGAAGGTTATCCTGAACGAAATATTTCGTTGAAATTCCAAATGCTACACGGAAACAAATATTTCCTCTTAAAAATCTGAAATTTACTTTTCTTCTTTTGTAAACCTGTAGGGATTATTTAGCGCCTTGAAACTGGGAAAGAATCAGGTATGATTCAAGAGAGGTATTCAAGAGGGTAACTCTAATTCATTGGATCAGGAGCCCTTATCCAACCTTAAATCGCTTCCTTTAAAGAGGTATCTGTCAAAGCCAGTAAAAATTTACCTGGTTTTCTGTGACCCACATAGGTTTAGCTCAGGAATTAATAATAATAATAATAATAATAATAATAATAATAATAATAATAATAATAATAATAATAATAATAATAATATTGTGGTGTCCCACAGGGATCATTCTTGCAACCCATCATTTTCAAGATACTATATGCCAAGGAGCCCCCAAGAGGCCATAAATCCTACATATTAATACTCGCATATGCGGCTAAGAGAAGGAGAATCCAGACAGATGGGGACCTAAAACAAACTACATGGCGTCCTTGACCGGCTTCTTGAAGAGTCGAAAAAGTGGCTACTAGAAATCAATCTATGTGAATGTGTAGTAATGAATAGGCGCGATGGCGGAAGGAAACCGGAATATTATTATTGGTAGTAATAGCAGTATCATTATTATCACTAGTATTGTTATTTACATGATTATTAGGATTGAATTAGCATTATAATAAAAATATTATTAATATTATTAGCGCTTCTTTTTTATTATAATAATAATTATTAATATTATTTTTGGTCAGTTGTTGATTAATTGGGTTTAAAGCCTATCAACTACACTTTGGTTATTAAGACAGTACGCAACATTTCGCCAATAGACAAAAATGCTATAATCCTCAAAACATGGATTAAAGGTCAGGTTAGGTAAAGTTTGTCAGGAAACAGGACAGCTGCTTCCTGACGCGGGTCTTAGTCATGTGATGTCTTGCAACTGGAGCTTTTGGTCATCTGACTGAGGCCTTCCACTGGCTTACCTTGTCCACCTCTTTAAATATTGGTTACTATTATAATCCCTTTGATTTAGCGTATAATAATAATAATAATAATAATAATAATAATAATAATAATAATAATAATAATAATAATAATAATAATAATAATAATAATAATAATAATAATAATAATAATAATAATAATATAACACTAATGCTAATACAAATTAAAAAAAAATAATAATAATAACTAAATAATAAGGCTGATAGAGAAATGGTTATTATCATAACCATAATTTTTAAAGGGGTGGAGGGGTAAGCCAGTGAAAGGCCTCGGTCAGATGACCAAAAGCTCCAGTGGCGGGTCATCATATGACTAAGTAGTAGGTTCGCCGGTGTTGTCCCGGTCCGGGTCTTCTCCAGATGGTGACCCGACATATGACTAAGACCCGCTTCAGGAAACCCTGTACACTGACGAATCTTGCCTAAGCAAGATTCGTCAGTGTATCAAGAGAGCAGACGGAAGGTATGATACTGGTAGATATAACCGCTCACGGAAGAATGACCCAGGCGTCAACATAACCCCGTTAATCCTCTGTGTATACAGATATGTAATGTGGAACAAGCCTTAGACGCTATGTCGGTCAGGAGCTTCGTTAGTCCCGATGGAATCAAAAGAATTTAAACACAAATGCCTTCAGGTAACTACGCATAACTTGTGCTGGAAACTCGCACCTATTTAAACTCAGGAAATAAGTCACTTTGACTTTTTTTGGGTTATCCTACGTAATGTACACATATGTCACTATGTATGATAATTTGTGTAACTGTATTTATGTGTACCAGTACATAAATAAACTTACAGGTGTTGGCTGTTGGCATTCATAACACCTGGGACCGGAAGTAACGAAATTGAATGATCTTGAAATCACAGCAATTGAAGTGTGGAAAAAAAAAAGTGGGAACTTGATAAGAGAGAGAATACTTGTAAGAACAGGCGCAGTAAATGAGGGTAACGTTCAGCACTAACAATATTGCTTCGATAAGCATGGTACGTCACTCTGACTCAGCGGAAATTAAAAAAAAATGTCATGGAGATAATGGCATCCAAAAAGAAATTAGCAGGTAATTTCGCCTAGATAACATCTCTTTCTCCTCTCTCTTTCTCTCTCTCTCTCTCTTTCTCTCTCTCTCTCTCTCTCTTTTCTCTCTCTCTCTCTCTCCTCTCTCCTCTCTCTCTCTCTCTCTTCTCTCTCTCTCTCTCTCTCTCTCTCTCTCTCTCTCTCTCTCTCTCTCTCTCTCTCTCTCTCTCTCTCTCTCTCTCTCTCTCTCTCTTTTCTCTCTCTCTCTCTCTCTCTCTCTCTCTCTCTCTCTCTCTCTCTCTCTTCTCTCTCTTCTCTCTCTCTCTCTCTCTCTCTCTCTCTCTCTCTCTCTCTCTCTCCCCTCTCTCTCCCCACACAGCTTAACAGGTTTACCCTGATGCACCATACTAGGAAAGCAGCAAAAACCACGATTCTCCTTATTGTTTACTGAGGAAACAACAAAAAATAACACTGGTGATAGCGTCGACCATAGCACCTTGGACCACTGAATACATTAACATGTTTTCTTACGATAACTGAGAGTGACGCTCAAGAAACCTTACCCCTCAAGCTAATCTGTTGTCATGTTAAGTGGAACACGAGTATGTGAGGAAAAATGGACGATGGTGCCATTCACAGTCTGTGAACTCTTAAGCTCTAGTGCGCAGTCGTTGACCTTTTAGCATTCGTTAAGGATCTGGTCAGCTGTAAATAGTATACAAGCCAGGGTGGTGGTGGTGGGTTGACCTATATGGTAAGGGTAGTGCTTCTATCCTTCACGCCTCTCTTGTCTTATGGGTTGCACGCGGACACACCGCCAAGAGCACCATCAACCTCAGTGCAACCTGCATTCTGGAGCTGCTTCAAGCGGTGCTGCTCGTTAAAAAGAGAGCACGGGCAGGTGCAAGTGAATTGGAGGGGCGGGGGGGAGGGACTGATGGCACTCCTGGCATCAACACACCAACCCTTTCTTGATATATTTTTTTGTGTCAGGTGACGCAGGAGTGAAGGCTACCCACGCCTCTCCTCAGACCTCGTATTTTATTATTATTCTATTGCACGAACAGGCGATAAATAGACTTAATTTATACGTTCAATAAATAGACTATTACTCTAAATAGACTATTACTCATACCTGGAAGCAGCGTGACGTATAAATAATTGCTGGCTGGAGTAGAGAGTATGAGCCGTACAGCACGTAACTTGATTCACTGGTTAAGAAACTGGGTCTCTGTGTAGACGATAAGAGAGACAGACACAGACACAGACAGAGAACAAAGTAATAAGGGCAAGGGATAGTACCGTAAACGGTACTAAAAAAGACAGAGAAACTCTAACAAAAGGTAAATATCAAGATTAGAAAACCTTTAAAAACCGAATTAGTATTCTAGAACTAAAGACATGAAATAAAACAGAAATCCTAAGGAATTCGAAGACAAACACAAAGAAGACAACTGTACAACACAAAGAAGACAACTGTACAACACAAAGAAGACAACTGTACAACACAAAGAAGAAACGGTCGGTAGTTTTGCAACAAGTCGAAGCAAGTTTTTTCTCCAAACAAGATGAGAATTTATTCATTATTGTAATAACTGCAACAATTACTCCGAGCATAGTGAAATTAATCTACGTTTCACCATGTTAAATAATACCAAATATATTTTGTCTGACCTTAGATAAGATAGGTTGCAATGCTAGAATAGGATAGGTTGCAATGCTAGAATAGGATAGGTTGCAATGCTAGTTTTATTGCAAACTAAAAAAAAGAATTGCATACCATGTTAATTAACATAAACATACTTGCAACAATGAATAAATAAAAACAAATTTAATGCAGCTTCGTTAACTTGACTTATTAGATAAGACAAAGGTATAAACTTAACACAAGTCTTAAGAAACTCTTGTCAACAGAAATGAACCCGTTTGGAGAAATTAAAAGAGCATTAAGAGGAGGTGCAGGAACAAGTGTCTTCTGGCAAGGGAAGTTGTAGAATCAAGTTTCCATTAAGTTATAACATCACGTTGCCATTTGTCTTATATGCAGGGAAAGATTCAATATTCTCAGTATATATATATATATATATATATATAATAATATATATATATATATATATATATATATATATATATATATATATATATATATATATATATATATATATATATATATATATATATACTGAGAGTTATCCCTTATTAATGATAGCTCTAGGCCTTTCGTGTTGCAATCAAAACATCATCAGGAGCTTGCAGTGTTGCAGAATTGAGTAAGAGATCTCAGCAGATTAGCGCAGAGGAACGCTCTTGCTAAGAATCATTCTTAGAAAGAGCGTTCCTCTAACGCTCTTGCTAAGAATCGAATCTGCTGAGATCTCTTACTCATTTCCGCAACATTGCAAGCTTCTGATGATCTTTTGATTGCAACACGAAAGGCCTAAAGCTATCATTCTTCAACATCCCCTGTTGTTTTGCAGATATCTATATACATTGAAACAGCGTCCGTGTTTTGATTTATTACACGCTGTAAAACTTCTGAACTGTCTTATTAGCATATGTCATAACCTGTGTGTTCTTCTCTGTTGTTTACTTTCTTACCAGTTTGTCCTATGTATGAGTAATAATAGTTTTGCAGTGAGCGTCATAAACCCGGTCTGAAAGAGACACTTAAGTAACGCGAGGTAACTTTATTAAGGAAGAGTTCCTCCTGCTAGGTCTTCTGTCAGTGCATTACGAAGTTAGGTTAGGTAAGGTTCGTCAGGAAACAGGACAAGTGTTTCCTGACGCGGGTTTTAGTCATATGATGACCCGCCACTGGAGCTTTTGGTCATCTGACCGAGGCCTTCCACTGGCTTACCGGTCCACCCCTTTAAAAATTAGGGTTATAATTATAACCATTATTACGGAGTTTTAAAAGCAGTGGTATACATAGTAGCGCGGAGGTCAGCTGTAGTTTAGGTGGGGTGCACAAAGTAGTTAATAACGTCGCCTAACGACTGCGTCCTGACGGCCTAATAACAATGCAGCTTGCTGTCTTCTGGACCACCGTATTGGTAAGAAAATTTGTTGCAGATTCTTAAGTACGACGTTTATTTAAATGCTCTTCCTCTATGATAAGTTTGCCCTCATTCCACATCGTCAAGTGGTCGTGGTTGTTTGAGTAACTCAGGTATTATTAACAGCGTTAGTACGATACATATTCATTTTTTTCAGCCTGTTGTATTGGCTTGTTAGGTAAACAACTTTTACTAGTTTTTTTTTTCCTCTTCCATGCATATTTGTGTTAGTAAGTGAAATGTTTGCAAATTAAAGACCTAACTCAATCCCTTAAAGCTGAAATATGTTAAATTGAGAATCGGATTGCGTTTTACATGAGGCTATTTTGCCTAGTTATAAGTTTATCATGAACCTTGTGGAAGAATTATCTTGTATTGTTTAAGTATATATTGTATGGTTAGGATTAGAGCCTCTCTCTTATGAGACTGTGGTATGTACTGTTATAGATTGTGAGTGGCAACATTCTTGGGAGAAGAGACACTACTTTTCCTGAGCTGCAGATCGATGTTTTTGTGGGTAGGAATGTGTGGCTTTCTCGCCAGATGTCCTTTTCACATGTGTGAGTGTTGATACAGGGTAACCTATAATTTCCAAGTGTAGGTATTAGGGATTTTGTTGAATCTTTTGTTAATATATGTAAATATATATATATGTTAATATATGTAAAGTTTTATCATATATATATATATATCCTGTTCAGGTTATGTGTCGATTTAATTTTGTAACATAGTATTAGGGGTGCAATTTCTTCTGTCTTGGGGTTTTTGTAATGTTTTGGATACGTTTCCATATTATTATTAACAGCGAGATTCTGCGCTTGCAGGATGCCGTCTGTGATGATGGATCTTGGCAGATGGTCTCAAACTGAAGATGGTGGTCTGTCTGTGGTGGCTGTTTCTGTTATTTGTTATGGGTACTAGGCTTGCATAATGGCCTATGTGTGTACTCTTATTATATGATTAGCTTTACTTTGTTTTATATTTATGATGAGTGATATGTTTTCAACTTGTAGATCTTATGGTTGTTGGTTGGCCCGCTCAATGAGGCTAATTTGGTGTTGGTTGTGTGGGTTTTACTAAGGAGTGTACTTAGTGTTATTGTTATGGTTCTTCTCTTATGTGTTGTTTATGTACTTATGTTTTGCTCTTAATTTTTGTATGTGAAAGTATGTATTATTTTGTTCTTTTAATAAATTACTTAACTATGGCTATGTATGGGTATTATGGAAAAATAAACACATAAGCAGTATAATGTGATCCTTTATTGACAACGTTTCGCCCACGCAGTGGGCTTTATCGAGTCACAGAGAGATCTACCTGGAAAATGAGTAACATGAATGTATATAGGGTATAGTCAGGTGGAGAATGCTGGGTCAGGTGGAGAATGGGGTCATGGAAGTTCAGGTGGAGAATGCTGGGTCAGGTGGAGAAAGCTGCATGTGACAGTCTTAAAAGTAGTGTGATAGTTTAAAACCTTGTGTGACTTAAAGGACCTGCAGTGTTCCATTCTTGAGTTATATGTGGGATAGCGTTGAAGAAGTTTCTTGGCAATAGGTTCAGCTATGTTGTAGAAGCCGTTGTTCTGGTTGAAGTTGTTGGATATACAGATAAGCGATGATTCCAAGATTCTTCGGTATTGAGTGTTGTCTTCTCTGGCGATGAGTCTTGCGTTCACACAACCATTTAATCAACTACAGAAACGCAAGACTCATCGCCAGAGAAGACAACACACAATACCGAAGAATCCTGGAATCATCACTTATCTGTATATCCAACAACTTCAACCAGAACAACGGCTTCTACAACATAGCTGAACCTATTGCCAAGAAACTTCTTCAACGCTATCCCACCTAGAACTCAAGAATGGAACACTGCAGGTCCTTTAAGTCACACAATGTTTTTAACTATCACACTACTTTTAAGACTGTCACATGCAGCATTCTCCACCTGACCCAGCATTCTCCACCTGACTATACCCTATATACATTCATGTTACTCATTTTCCAGGTAGATCTGTCTGTGACTCGATAAAGCCCACTGCGTGGGCGAAACGTTGTCAATAAAGGATCACATTATACTGCTTATGTGTTTATTTTTCCATTGTGTCGGTATTTTATACCATTTATTTCCATCGTATGGGTATTATATTCATTCACTAAGGACAACTTGTTAATATTTTGCAAATATAAGCCTCCTTATGTTAGGCTTCTCTTTTGGGGATGCGGTTAGATTTCAAACCCGTGGTGGTGGGTTTTTGAAAATGTAGTGGATATTATAATGTTTTTGTAATAATATTGGTAGAATTACCGACAATATGTTAAGTAAAAGGACACAAATGCAACTATTGTGACATTTTATTGTGGCAACGTTTCGCTCTCCAGGAGCTTTGTCAAGCCGTTACAAGCGATACATGGACACAGTGGGCATATATATACTCTCAAAGTGAGGTGAAATACTAGTGGTGGTAGAAATAGTAGTGATATAAGTAGTAGTAGTAGTAGTAATACAATAAGGTAGAACAATCAATATGCACTACTATTCACTACTATTTCTACCACCACTAGTATTTCACCTCACTTTGAGAGTATATATATGCCCACTGTGTCATGTATCGCTTGTAACGGCTTGACAAAGCTCCTGGAGAGCGAAACGTTGCCACAATATAATGTCACATTAGTTGCATTTGTGTCCTTTTACTTAATATAATGTTTTTGTTAAGTTTTTGTTATTCTCAATATTGTTGAACACGGCCGTTGTGTATATTGTATATAAAGTATCAAGTTCCACGAGTTTTGTATGTATTGTGACAAGACGGCAGGTGACTGTACTCATATTTTTGTGTAATTTTGATTCCATACTGTATGAATATGTGCTATGTCTCAGTTTTCTGTACACCATAATATAGTTTTTTAAATAAAATATATAAAAAAGTTACTATTGTTACGTTATCTATAATATTTCATTTCGAATTTGTTTTGGTGGCATATGCCTTAATTAATACTGCAAGCATTACCGGTGACTTGTAGATATTCTGCTGAATATATCTCTTGACGTGTGCACTGAGGGCAACAGTGTATGCATACGTGGAGGGATATATGACTTTATTTTAATCCCGATGCGCCCATATTTGGGATTTAAGTATTCTTGAACAGGTGACATACAGCTTTAATAACACTCGTGCGTCGAAAGGCTCAAAACCCAGTTAATCGACCAAGTGACAAAATTGGAACTAAAATCCTGTTAACCCTGACCAATTGAGGATACAAAATAAACATTACAGGAACTTTGGCCTGGTTCTCTTAACATGACCGGCACATTCTGCTGCTTTACAACATTTTTATCCACTTCCTGATACCAATCAGGTTTTCTTAATTAATTTATATGTCCATTACTCCAAACAATTAAAACTTAAGTGTTAATATTATCATGATCGTAACAAATTGTGTAAATAATAGTTATATTGACACGGGCTATTAACCTGTGTATTAGAAAGCAAGGCTATTACCCCTACACTAACCATCATATCTCGTCGTCCTTATTGTGGGGGCAGTACGCCTGTAGGATCCATCGTGTACAATGGGCATTGCCTGTAGAGGTGATCACCTTAATTCTGTATAACAGACACAATGTTGACAATATTTCATGCTGAACGCGCCAGATTTTTTGGCGATGAAAATTTGATCCCAATCTCACATTTTATGAAACCATTAAATCAGATGATGATGATGATGATGATAATTATGATGATGATGTGGTAGGGTCAGAGCACAAGACGCAGGGGTGACACAAGAAGGGTAAGACGCATGAAGAGGGAAAAGGAAGGTCAAGATCCTGACGTTTAAGAAGTTGTCAGAGACCAGTGCGTCATGGATGATAATGTGTGTCATGTTAATTAAAGGTACAGGAAATACGACCCTTCACACTCCACCTTACATATACACGCACTCACGCACTACACGCACTCACGCACGCACGCACACACACATACACACACACACACACACACACACATACAACATACATAAATATACACACACATACAACACACACATAAACATACAAACACACATACCAGATGATAAGGCTGAGGAGAGAAGATGGGGAACTCACAAGTAACGATCAAGAGGTATGTGAGGAGCTCAACTTGAGGTTTAAGGAAGTATTCACAGTGGAGGAAGGAAGGTAGCTGGGTAGACAGGACGGGGTGCATCACCAACAAGGGATGTATCAAGTGCTGGAGGGCATACACACAACTAAGGAGGAAGTGAAGCAGTTACTCAGTGACCTCGATACCTCAAAGGCGATGGGTCCGGACAATATCTCCCCGTGGGTTCTTCGGGAAGGAGCTGAGGTACTGAGTGTGCCACTTACCATAATATTCAACACATCCCTTGAAACTGGGCAGCTACCTGAGGTATGGAAGAAGGCCAACGTAGTCCCCATCTTTAAAAAAGGAGACAGAAAAGAGGCACTAAACTAAAGACCGGTGTCACTTACGTGTATAGTGTGCAAAGTCCTGGAGAAAATCATCAGGAAAAGAATGGTGGAGCACCTCGAACTGAACAGGATAATAAACACCAGACAGCACAGATTCCGGGAAGGCAAATCCTGTGTAACAAACCTCCTAGAGTTCTATGATAAAGTAACAGAGGTAAGGCAAGAGAGAGAAGGGTGGGTTGATTGCATTTTCCTGGACTGCAGGAAGGCCTTCGACACAGTTCCTCACATGAGATTAGTAAAGAAGTTGGAAGAACAAGCATGTATAACAGGAAGGGCACTGGAATGGATCAGGGAATACCTCACAGGGAGGCAA
>WNWK01016176.1:20000-27500 GCA_009830355.1 Cherax destructor
CCTGTGGTTTTTTTTTTTTTTTTATATATTATGTAGATTCTCCAATGTTAAGTGACCTAGAGTTTTATTCCGGGCCGATGGAAAAAAACGGTATTTATAAAACCAAGAGTAAAAACGTAATCCAATCTAATTTTCCTTGAACAGACTTTTACTCTTAATCTAGGCGAGGTTAGGTTATGTTGGGTTGCTTTTTTTTGGGGGGTGGGGGTGGGGGGTTACCTAGAATAAAGTTTTTTTTTCCCGAAATATAACTATAACTGTCTCCATTCAACAACCCAAATAACATTGAGGAATTTACATAATAACCCATCGCTAAGCGCAAAACACTATGACCTATCTTCATATTAGCCATTAGAACTTCCAGTGCTGGATACAAATTTCGAGAGGTGTATTTCTCTCAGTGTATACACGGAGACAGTTTTTTTTTTTTTACTTTAATCCTTGTTCTGGGGATTAAAATAAACTCTGATGGTAGAAAGGTTATATACAGATTTCTTGTTTTCCACCAACTTCCTCCAAACTTTCGTTTATAACTTCAGAACGCTTTATCCGACTTCCTTCAAATTTTCAACCCTGGAACAATTGTCATGTGACAGTGAACTCTGCTCAGTGTTACATACACCATTCCCGATTTTGATTTCCATGTGATAACTTTAGAAAAACTTTTTATCAGCTTCAAAATTTCGACACTCGTGTACCGTACTTAGAAGAAACTTAATATTGTTTATGGAGTTCAAAAGTGTCATTTTTGCTACTTTGAATATCGAAATGATTGTGAAAAATTCTTATTATATTTATTATTATTAACAAATCACCTGCAGGTTTACAGGGCATTACCTGAATTATTACCTGCAAGTAATTTGGGTGAGGTAAGTGGGACTTAAGTCACAGTAAGTCGCACAACTGCAACTCCTTCCATTGCCCACTTCTACACCTCTTTCACAAAAAAGCTAGACCCAATATTAAAACCAGCTGCTCTGGTTCATTGTTGTGAACTGTATATGATTAAGAGTGCTGAGAACAAGAGATATAATTATTATACATAAGAACTTTGCATTACCACTTAAGCCCCTCAAGGGAGGTTCCTTGACGCTGGTGAGGGGCTCTTGATCTAGGGAATTGGATCTGTGCTCCAGTTCCCTGAATTAAGTCTGAATACCTTCCACATCCCTCCCACAGGCGCTGCATAATCCTACGGGTTTAGCGCTCCCCCTTGATTATAATAATAATAATAATGCATTACCACTTACCATTCAACTGTTGGCAGACACTTAATGCTGATGGAACACCACAACACCTGCCTAACATTTAGAACCTACACTGGCCAGCTTAGATCTAAATGCAAGACCTTAGTGTACTCCCTGGGCGAGGTGTGATGACGCCACATCTCCATTTTCACCACCCTATTATGGTGGTTTCGTAATTTCCTATCCCAATTCTTCAGCAGAAACGTGTCAACAATTTCTAAATTACAAATTGAGGCCGATACATCCCATTAGGCCTCCGAAAACTCTCAGTTCCTGGTGCAAATTCCCGACCAGACCTTACATAATTAAATTTAACATGGCGTCCCCCCTTCCCCCGGCGTTACTGCGCAGTAACGCGCAGCTGGGTCAAATCTGCATCATATTTTATTACACAATTTTATATTATTTATTTATATGTTCTACATTTAGGAAATTGTGTAAAAAATTTCCAAAATGGTATAGAATTATTTTGAATTAAGTAACTAGAGTAAGCTTGATGCTGGTGAGGAGCTTTTGATCCAAGGAACTGGACTTGACCTCCTCTCTTTTGTATCGAAGCTGAGTGCCTTCCAGTCTATGAGCGCTATATGATTCCCACGGGTTTAGCGCTTCCCCTTGATTAAAATATAAAATTCTAAATAACTTCAGTCTTATATAAAAAAACCGCCTCTTGTGGAATGGATCAAACATTTCTGGGCTATGGGCTGCGAGGATACACATTTCTCTGTTAATAACATAATTAAATTCCCTGGATCAAGAGCCCCTCACCAGCGTCAAGGAACCTCCCTTGAGGGGTCCATGGAAGGTAAACTATATGACAAATTTCTATTGGGGTACTTAAATAGTTCCTTGATGATAATATCAATAGGAATAGTTTGTGTCTTTTCGAAAACTTCTGTAGTTATGGACTTTTTATGATTAGTAGCGTAAATGTTATATATCATCGTAAATTTGGTACATTTAAACCACACCACGGGCGGGGTTAGAACCCACGATCAGAGAATCACTCCAGACCGACGCTAGCCACTGGCCCAGTGGCTAGCGTCGGTCTGGAGTTTTAAGACTCTGACCGCGGGTTCTAACCCCGCCCTTGGTATGGTTTGTTTGCAATCGTGTCATTACGATTTCGTGAGTTTTGGTACATTTTCCAGCCTAGCTGAAATCTTAGGCTAGCAGAGAGCGATTAATATGTTTCATAAATATGGGTAATTATGTTTGTAATTCCGTAAACAAACGTTTTTATGATGCAGTTCACGTTATTTTTTTTATAAATTGCTATGTACAATGTAAATAAAATTGAAATTTAAAAAGTATTTAAATTTGTAGTATAATTTTAAAAATGTCAATTAGAAAAAGTTCACTATAGAAGATTTTATTCGGATTATTAAACCAGAGGTTTAGTAACCCAGGATAATCCAGAAAACACTGTCTGGTTTATTTCCATTAGGGTTCTTGAATTCTTTCCCCCAGGATGTTACTCACACCAGATGACAAACACCCAGGTACCTACTTACTGGTAGGTGAACAGGGGCAGCAGGTGTGAGGAAACATGCTCAATGTTTCCGCATGTCTTCAGGTCGAACCCAGGTGCTTTATGATGTGAGCAGAAGGCGCTACCACTTGAGCCACGCGCCACCAAATTTATTAATTTTTACACTGATCTTGAGTAATAAGATGTTTAAGTTATCCTAGGATAACCCAATATGGGGTCCTCCAGTTGCATAAAAATTAGTTACTTGAATATCATACATAAATATACCAAGTTATAGGATATACAACGTGTATGTCTCTCAGCATGTACACGATGAGGCTATATTTTAATCCTTATCTTAGGGATTAAAGTACTCTTAATTGGTGGTTTACACAGGTAACAAGCATGGAACCTTAATGACCCAAGCGTAGTCGGTAGTTAAACTCCATTAACCAACCAATAAGTTATTTGAATATATCAGTTATGGTGACATTTGTCTTCTACTCTGATCACTATAAAAAACATAAATTAGCACATCATGTACTGAACATAAATATTAATCACATGCATGCCAGGTATATAAATAAGTATATAGGAGGTTAGGCATATATTGTATACATGTCGTTTTATTTTCTGCCATTATTAATACTAAAAATAAAAATTGAAAATTAATATTTTCAATTAATATTTTCGATCGAGGTTATTTAATTAATAAAAATCACCCTTTTTCTGCAGTTTTATTTTAAGTATTCTTTAGAACTCTATTCCTAAATTTATTGATACTAAGAATAGCCTTGACATGATTACGTAAACCCTTTCCATTATTTTATCACTGTATAATTGAAGGTTTTTGAGGCCTGACCACCTACGGAAGGCACTTCAAAACAGTGTTCACCTCCCAATCAGTATTTACTGAGACTGGTCGGCTGTTCAGCTGTATATTTCACTTTGAACTAGTTTAGTTTCTGCAGTTGATCCTGGCCCACGTGTTCTCTTGGACCCACGTCCAGGATGAACCTCACCATCTTATTTTGGATGATTTATAATACGTTTTTTTTTCTTATCACGGAATGGGAACCTTTAAATAGTTGCTTGATTGTTTTCTTTCTTTCTTTCTTTCTCCTTCCTTCAACTTTTCGTTTTTATTTCGCTTATAACACGAGAAAACCTCATCCAATGGGCTTCAAATTTTCAACGTTGTTTTAACTAGGACAGGATTCTGGGAACAACTGGTAGATGCAACAACAATGGGGCCAGAGCTGTTGAACCTCCTTCCCAGCATCCTGGAGCGGCTCCGACAAGTTCCGAAACCCTCTGTGGTATAATTTCAAATTTATGGCAATGGCGCCTCCTAATTCGTCGACGGCGGACAGTGAAAGTCAAGTTTACGTGAAATTTTTATTTCCGTTAAATCGCGTTTTATATATTTTATTCTACCTCTTATGAACGACTTGAGTATTTAATGGCCGGCGCATCTTACGACCAGAACAGTGCCCATTAGGTTCAGTTTGTGTACGGGAAAATTTGTCGCTATACTAAATTAATTAAAAACTAGGAATCAGACCACGGAACGGGTGGGATTTGAACCCATGACGAGTGAGTAGTAAAACTCCAGGCCAGGTTTGGTTTGTTTGCCATCGTGTTATTACGATTTCGTGAGTCATTAGGAATCAATGAAATACTTGTGATAACTGGAGAATGACGGTCTGATAGGCTTCAAACTTTTATTGCTGGAGTGCTTTCCAGAACGCAAGCTCCACCTAGTTATTGGAATGCATAAGTCTCAGATCGTTTATTTTATTAAAATAAATAAAATTTATTTCCATTTAATAATTAAAGAATACCTGTTGTGATCTACTTCAAACCATCAACGATGATGCATTTCATGGAATGGATTATAGCCTATAAATTTAAACTTTTTATGTACAATTTGCAGATTTATAAATGTAGTTATTGAATACTAGGAATCGTTGGATATTCGGAGAATGCTGCATGTGGTCGTCTTCAAACCTTCCTCACTGGTGGGGTCTTAGAAGTAAATTTAGTATATTTCATTGGGCCTTGCACTCTCTACAGTACGGGTCCTGGCCCGGGGTCTTCTCCATGCTTTGCAACCTCTAATTTGCTAATGTTATTAATACAAAGTTGAGAGTATCATAGTCTTGTGAACCACTAAGACATTTTACCATAATTTTTAAAGGGGATGGAGCGGTAAGCCAGCTGAAGGACTCGGTTAAATAACCAAAAGCTCCAGGAAACACTTGTCCTGTTTCCTGACGAAGTTTACCTAACCTAACCACTAAGAAATGTAGGATTAGGAGATATTAATTTTCTGTTTTAAACCTTCGACAAATATTGAATATTAATCTGAATTTAAAATAGTATTTTTTTTTTAAATACTATGGTCTGTTACGTGGCCTTTCATAGACACTCTGAACACTGGTTAATATTTTTCGTTGTACAGCTTTACTGGTTATCGCCAGCCAAGTCTTGCCCAGTGACTGACCCATATTATTATTATTATTATTAGTGGTCCCTCGAGTTAAGAGCACCTCGGAAATCGTACAATTATGTTAGTGTATTTTTGTAAGTGTATTTTTGGGGGTCTGAAATGGACTAACCTACTTGCCATTATTTCTTAAGGGAGAACATTCGTTCGGTAATGGCACTTGAGCAGCATTCTGGAATGAATTATGCGCTTAACTCGAGGGTCCACTGTATTCTTGTCTATAGGTTTTTATATATTCACATGGTGATGATCGTGGTGGCCGACACATATATGAACATGTATGTGCAAAATAACCACTGTGAAAAAACAGCGAAATTCCAAGCGCTTTCGTGACTTCTCACATTATCAAGGAACTATAAAAAACAAAACATTAACAGGAAGTCACGAAAGCGCTTGGAATATTTTTTCACAGTGGTTGTTTTGCATATTGTGATATCACCTGTTTACTGTGTTTGTTGTTGTTCTTGATTCGCCGGTACTCTCCCGGCCCGGGTCTTTTCCAGATGGTGACCCGGCCTTGGTTCCCTGTCTGGGGAGTGTCGTGAGACCTATGTCTCCCATGGGAGGAAGTACAAGTCCCTCATCTTCTGGGACCAACTGTCCCCAGGCCTAGCCACATTCCCCGCCCTCACGGGGCTTGTAGGGATAAGCTAGGCCTCTGGTCTGCCAACGGTAGTCTTGGGAGCTGCAGGCAGTAGCAAGCTCCAGCTCTAGCACCTTCCCCGCCCCAGGAGGGCTCGTGGGAGTGTTCCCCACCCTAGAAGGGCCCGTGGGAGTGGTGTCTTCTTTTTCCTTTGTTTACTGTGATCTTATTGCGAACATGTATGTATATACATACATATACGCGCATACACAAGTATACATCTTGACATGTATTACACTCAAATTTTACATACATTCATGCATACATACGTATGCATGAATACATATATACAAAAGTATGGTCACATGGTTGCATGCACCTAACAATACATACACACACATTCAAGCATCCTCACACACATATACATATGTACACATAAATATGCAAGTGTGGAAACATATTAGCGTGCATAAATACGCACATGCATACATACAAACGTACATGCACAAGCATGCAATATTACCACGTAATATCTCACATTATCATTCCCTTATCATTCTTATATTATTCTTTCTTTCTAAATTGACTTTGAACAAACATATGATAAATTATCATATTCAGTGTGGAATAGCGCTTTTCATGAGGCGTGGAGCTACTACGGTGCTTATAAATAAGCCAAGATTAGAATGGAAGCAGAAAAGTGGCAGTAAACAAATGGATGCAATAGAAAATTGAAAACTAAAAGAATTCACTGTTGAATTTTTTTTTAAATGTGGATATCAACAAAGCATTTTGTATAGAAATTCAAGCCTAACAAGTAATATATGTGAGAAACTCAGTTTAATTACCCATTTTGTCATCTTGAAGATCAATGATAAAGCTGAATAGAAGAAAAGTGATTGGTAAAAAAATATATAAAGAAAAAGTAATCGTTTCTATTAGTGAGTCTGGCAACTACCACAGCTAACAAGTTTTTTTTTTTTTTAATTATTTGGTCAAGTTGTTAATGACCGAGTCAACACAGCTGAGTGACATTATTATTATATTACCACTAATCCTTTAAAATATGAAATACATAGGGCTATATAGTCTAAATAGGTCACTGGTTGAAGTTTTCGAACACAAGAAACAATGGTTGTGCAATAAGCTTTCAAGAACGTTGTTGATTTTAGAAGCAAACTGAAGAGTTGCAAAGGATGTTGTTCTAGTCCTCAATGATGAGGGTCTAGTTCTTGAGGATGAGGGTCTAGTCCTCAATGATGAGGGTCTAGTTCTTGAGGATGAGGGTCTAGTCCTCAATGATGAGGGTCTAGTCCTCAATGATGATGGTCTAGTCCTCAATGATGAGGGTCTAGTTCTTGAGGATGAGGGTCTAGTCCTCAATGATGAGGGTCTAGTTCTTGATGATGAGGGTCTAGTCCTCAATGATGAGGGTCTAGTTCTTAATGATGAGGGTCTAGTTCTTTAGGATGAGGGTCTAGTCCTCAATGATGAGGGTCTAGTTCTTGAGGATGAGGGTCTAGTCCTCAATGATGAGGGTCTAGTTCTTGAGGAGAAAAATGAGACAACAAATCTCATTTAGATAAGAATGATGGTAAGGGCAATAATGAATGCTAGGTGGTTGGCAGAAGTGAAGGGAAATACGTTGCGTGTGATGAGTGGATAACGATTTCCAGAAGTGGGAGGAGGA
>WNWK01016176.1:32500-45650 GCA_009830355.1 Cherax destructor
TAACACACATACGTACAGTAACTAATTCTACTCTAAGATAGTACAGGATAGGTCCCTGGTCGTGGGGGCAGGTGGTGACAACTTACTATTGTAGACATAGGGACATGAGAACTCATGCTGGTGCTATGGCATTAATAAGGAAAAATAAATAATGCTTTAGTAGATTGAAGACATGGTGAGGCAAACTGCAGGGTGAAGCAACGATGGTGGGGGGTAGTTAGTGCTTGTGAAACACACTAGATGAAGATAGTGAGTGTGTGGAACACACTAGATGAAGATAGTGAGTGTGTGGAACACACTAGATGAAGATAGTGAGTGTGTGAAACACACTAGATGAAGATAGTGAGTGTGTGGAATAAACTAGATGAAGATAGTGAGTGTGTGGAACAAACTGGGTTATCATAGTGGAATAAACTGAGGGTAGAGAGTGTGTGAAACATAGGTGGAGGTAGTAAGTGTGTGAAGCACATTAGACGAAGGTATAGAGAGTATGTGGAACACACTAAGCGAGGATAGTGCATGTGTGGTACACTCTAAATGACGGAAATGACAGAGTGGAACAAACTAGATGAAGATAGTAAGTGTGTGGAATGTGTATTACATACACAGGTACAAATGAGAGGCCTGGGGCACCTGCTCGAGTAGATGTGGGGGACAAACCTGCAAACCTTACTCAAGGAGAAGGCTCTATGGTTGAGCCTTGTACTGAGCATATCGCTTGAGGCGCTCATCAATCCAATAACTGCCGCAGCAAATACGTGTTTAGCAAATGTAAGACTAGCTTTCCGGAACGACCATAATCATAACCAGGGTCCTGTGGGCTCACATCAGACTCATATTAGAATGCGCAGCACCAGTATGGAATCCATATCTGATTTAGTATATCAAGGAACCAGAGAAAGTGCAGAGGTTTGAAACAAGACTAGTTCTAGAGCTAAGGGAGCTAAACCTGATGGCGTCAGAGGACAGAATGACTAAGGGTAATATGACAGTGCTGAAAATAATTGACAAGGGTGAACTGGGAAGGATTAAACACGACGGCACAACTGGAAGTTGAAAACTCAGATGAATCACTAAGATGCTAGGAAGTATTTCTTCAGCCTTAGAGTAGTTAAGACGCGGAACGACCTGAACAGTGGAGTGGTAGATGCAGGATAAATACATAATTTTAAGAAGAGGTACGTTAGGGCTTTCTAAGGTAGTAGAGACTGAACCCACCAGCAGTCAGCGATGGAATGGAACAACGAACTGAAATTCGACCCCTGCAGCCACATATAGGTGAGTACATCTAGGCGAGTACACACACACACACACACACACACGGTAGATAGTGACAGGATGTTCCAGAGGGGGAATACAGAAACAAGGGGACACAACTGGAAGCTGAAGACTCAGATGAGTCAAAGGGATGTTAGGAAGCATTTCTTCAGTCATAGAGTTGTCAGGAAGTGGAATAGTCTAGCGAACGATATAGTGGAGGCGGGAACCATACATAGTTTTAAGACAAGGTATGATAAAGCTCATGGAGCAGGGAGAGCAGAGACCCAGTAGCGGACAGCAAAGAGGCGGGGCCAGGAGCTGAGTCTCGACCCCTGCAACCACAATTAGGTGAGTACACAGCTCAGTAAACACCTCCGTCATGCACTGGAAGTAGATAATAATAATAATAATAATAATAATAATAATAATAATAATAATAATAATAATAATAATAATAATAATAATAATAATAATAATAATACTTTATTGAGACATGGTACAATGATACATGGTAGACAAGATACATAGGTATTAATGAGATGTACATGCCAAAAGCCCCTAATATGCTGTGCATTGCGGGCATTCTTAGGTCTACTTAATTCTAGACTACATGGTAAAAAGTTATGGTTGATAATTTATAAAATAAGTATAATTGTGTATCTAAGTTATACAGTTTGAATATAAGTTGAACATATCAATTAATTGTAGCAATGCAACTAATTGAGTGAGATAACAATTTAAAACAATTAATTGCAATGCAGTTACAGTTTACGTGGTCATTATAATGCAAATGTTATGGAAATAGTTAGCTTAGTATGTATTATTCATAACAGGATTTTACATTTAAGTGATTAGTCAGGTTTTTACATTTAAGTGATTATTCTACTTTGTTGGGAATGTTTGATATTGAGCATTTAGGTTTGGGTGAGAAGGTGGTTTTTTAGCATCGTTTTGAATTGGGGTACAGGCAGGGTTTCTTTGGCAATGACAGGTAATGAATTCCAAATTTTCGTGCCTTTTATATGCATTGAGTTTTTACATAGTGTTAGATGGACACGGGGAACATCGAGGAGTGATCTGTGTCTAGTGCTATGGTCATGTGTCCTGTTAAAATTGGTAAGGAGAAGTTTGAGTGGTGGGTTAATATTTGCATAGAGTGTTCTATGTATGTAATAGGCACAGTAAAAAGTATGGATGTCTTGTATGGTGAGTAAGTTTAGTTTTTTTAATATTGGTGGAGAATGTTGTCTGGAGTGTGAATGTGTTATCATTCTAACTGCTGCCTTTTGTTGTGTTATTAATGGTCTGAGATGAGTTATTGATGTAGAGCCCCATGCGCAGATTCCATAGGTGAGGTAGGGGTAAATGAGTGAGTGATATAGGGTAAGGAGAGCTGGTTGTGGAACATAGTACCGTATCTTGGATAGTATTCCCACGGTCTTTGAGACTTTCTTGGAAATTTGTTGTATATGTGTCTGAAATTTGAGGCCACTGTCAAGATGGATTCCTAAGAATTTTCCCTCTGTGAGTTTTGTGATAGGGGACCCGTTTATCATTATGTTAAGTGGTGCGTTTGTAGCTCTGTTCCCAAACTGGATAAAATATGTTTTATCAATATTGAGAGTAAGTTTGTTGGTCATCATCCAGGTAGATATTTTCTGCAATTCAGTATTTACAGTGTTGGCTAGTGTGTCTGGGCTTGGGTGCGAGATAACGTATGTAGTGTCATCTGCAAATAGTATGGGTTTGAGTAGTTGAGATGCATTTGGTAGGTCGTTAATGTAAATGAGAAAGAGAAGTGGGCCAAGACCACTTCCCTGTGGGACACCTACTGTAATAGTTTGCGCGGTAGAGCTAGCTCCATTTGTGTACACATATTGGTTTCTGTTGCTAAGGTATGATTTTAGGTAGTTGAGGGAGTGTCCTCTTATACCATAGTGTGATAATTTTAGGTGTAACACATCATGGTCAACTGTATCAAAAGCTTTACGTAAATCAATGAAGATTCCCACTGGGATTTCTTTTTTCTCAAGAGCGGTGTAAATTATTTCTAACATGTGTATAATGGCATTATTTGTATTTTTATTAGGCCTGAATCCAAATTGACAGTGATTGAGTACGTTGTTGGAGGTGAGGTAGGAATATATTTGTCTATGAATTAATTTTTCAAAAATTTTGGAGAGAAGGGGTAAGTTAGATATCGGCCTGTAGTTATTCAGGTCTGTTTGATCTCCTCCCTTATGTATGGGGGTGACCCTCGCTATTTTGAGTATTGATGGGAAGGTAGAGGATTCAATGGATTTGTTATAGAGTGTTGCAATAATTGGTGAGAGAACTTGAGAGGCTTTTTTGTATATAAAAGGTGGTAAGTTATTTAGGTCACCTGCTTTGTTTTTTAATGTGTTGATTATAAGTGAAACTTCTATTGGGTTGGTCGGGGCTAGGAATAGTGTGTTCGGATAGGTGCCAGTGAGATAGTCGTTAGGTGGAGTGTTTGAACTTGGGATTTTGCTTGCCAGCTTTTTACCTATGGTGGAGAAGAAATCATTGAGTTTGTTTGCTGTTTCAATAGGTGGGAGTAGGGGTTCATCTGGTTTTGTTAGCTTGATTGTTCTGTTTGTGGATATCTTTTTAGTTCCTAGAATTTCAGATAGGGGTTTCCAGGTCTTTTTTATATAACCTTTTAAGTTATGTAATCTGTTCTCATAATACAATTTTGTTGACCTTCTTATCAGACTCGTTAGGTTTGATGAGTAACGTTTTGTTTGTTCTCGTGTTATTTGACCTATTCTGTACTGTTTTTCATATTGGTGCTTTATATTGATGGATTTGAGTATGCTGGGGGTTACCCAGGGACTATTTAATCTTTTAGTTGTGATTTGTTTATTTTTTTTAGGGCAGTGCTTATTATAGAGGTATTGGGTCTTTTTAAGAAAATTATTAATACATAAGTCAGTATCTGGGAAGTTGTCTATTTCTGTTTGCCAGTCAGTGTTTGTCATAGCTGTTATAAAGTTATTTATAGCTGTCTCATTATGTAGTCTGAAGGTAACTTTAGTAGTCTCTAGTGGTAATTTTCCGAGGATGGTTATGAGAAAGGTTGGGTAGTGGTTTGTGGAATTGTCTGTGATTATGCCTGATTTTAATGGGGATATGGTGTTAGTCCAGATATGGTCTAATAGAGAGGCACAGGTCTCAGAGATTCTTGTAGGTTTTGTTATTGTCGGGAGCAGCAAGCAGTTGCTCATAGTGTTTGTGAATTCATTTACTTGTGGGTCCTGATCTTGTAGGAGGTTTATATTGAAGTCTCCTGTGAGGATTAAGTGGTCTTTGTTCATGTGTGCATCAGTAATCATACTTCCTAATTTTTCACTAAATTGCTGAATATTTGACTGTGGTAATCTATAGATGTTTATAACTGTGAGAGGTTTTTGTAGGTATTTGGATTTAAACTTAGCTATTATATATTCTCCATGTTCATCTCTTGTGCATGTATTGTTGATACATTCAAGCTGGTCTGAGTATAACATAGCTGTGCCACCTCCTTGTTGGTCTGGCCTACAATTGTGTATGGCTGTGTAACCAGTAATGGCATAGATATCTGTAGTATGAGGCTTTAGCCAGGTTTCAGTGAGAGCAATGATGGACATTCTGGCCTGTAGTGAGTTTAATAATGCAGTGAGGTCATCAAAATGTTTGCTTAAAGATCTGACATTGTAGTTAAAGATAGTTATGTTATTGTTGGCTTTGAGTAGTGTTTTAGCCTGTTCTGCTGTGTAGTAATGACAGTTGTTGTTAGGTTCATGTAAGTCATTTAATAGAAGGTTGGTATCAGGATCAATGTTTGGAATCATAAGATTTAGTGTGATTCTATAATTAAACTTAAAAATAGAACAATGCAAGTAGACTTAAGAATAGGACAATGCAAAAGGAGTTCTTGGCACGTGAGTTAGTACGTTGGATATGTTTACAAAAATGAAAAAATGAGCTAAGGTAGTCAATTTACAACTAATAAGAATCTAAAACTATAGCACCTGAGTTAGCACCTAAGTTAGTTAATTAATTAAACAAAAGTTTATATATGAGTGTGATTCTAAAAAGATTTAAGAACAATGACTAATGCTAAACTTAAAGATATGATATCTGATCAATTGATTTTACTAGCTATTGGATTAACACACTTTTGAAAAGAAGTCACAGAGGTTTAGGATATATCTTTACAATGTAATTGATTTATTATTTAACTAGCTAATAGAACTGGTTGAAAAATTACTATGATTAATATTAAGTTATAATGGAACAAATATTAAGATTAAGTATTGCACTAGTTGTGATTATAGAATTTATTAAAGGCAATATAAAGAAAATGAAAGTTAACTATTAAAGGAGAATAAGTGCTAAAGTGTACAAAAGTGTACAAAAGTAAAATTTATTAATATTAAAAAATAGCTTGAAATAAAATTTTAGGCAGTTGCTGATAAAAATATATAGGAATGTGGGTTGAAAAATGGGCACAAGTAAAAACTGAATGTATTTAAAAATAAAAATAAAACTATTTGTCAAAAATATTCATCAAATGATAGACAAATACTTAAATGAGGTAGATCGGCAAAACATACACTACACTATACGTATGGGTTTGGTTTTGGACATTGTGTTTAGACAGTCTCTGTAATATTTGCATCCCTAAGGAATCTTGATAGTTCATTCTCATTTGTGATAGTATACAACTGACCTACACTTGTTTTCTTCACTAGAATTTTTCCATCCCGGGTGAAACATTGGTGGATTTTATCATTGTTCTCTCGCTTAAGTTTTCTGATTCTATACCAGAGGTTCTGACGTTTTTTGGTCAGACACTCATTAATGTATACTTGTTTCCTGGCTATAATAGATGATCTAATTAGATCTGTTTTCCTGTCATGTGTGGTGAATCTAATCATAACACTTTTTCTACCATGGGAGCCTAGTAATCGTGCTTCTTTTATATCTGTCACTGGTACATTAACGTTTATTTGATCTTTGATGATCTGTATAGTAATGTCTTTACTGTTTGCTTGGGTCATATCACTGGGAAGGAATGGACTGTTCACTATTACTGCGTCTGATAACTTATCTTGCTCGGTTTTTACCTCTTGTAGTGCAAGGTAGTCATTAAACTGGTTATCCATGTTGTTCTTCCACTCCTTTACTGCTTCCTCAACCTTTGTGTTTATAGATGTTATCTGTTCAGTGTGGCTATCAATGACAGTTTGGAGGGTTTTACCAAGGTCAGTCATTCCAGTTGTTGTTAACTTTTGTTCAAGGCTGAGGATTTTGTTTTCAAGTTGTGTCATCCTGGTATCTTGTTGCAGAAGTGCTTTACGTTGGTCCATATTTTAATTAATTAATTTGATGATGTATGACTTTAGTGTCACTGGATCATTCGTCATACCTGAGAGATTATCTGGGGTGAAGCCATTTTGGAGGTGACGAGATGGATAAGGATGACAGAAGAGGCACTGTTGTTGGGTGAGTACACTGGAGTGCGTCAACTCCACCAGGCCTCTCCTCACGCACTCTAACCCTCATCTCTCTCTCCTCCCCAAGCAGCCGCTGGTGTTTGTTTCCTCTTCCGCTTGTACTTTCAGATTTGCCTTCCCCCTTTCTTCAAGTGATTTTCCTGCGAGGGTAACTTAGATGTCTCTGCTGCTGCGTGTGAAGAGTCAGGCAGGTTTTTGATGCCCATGCTGCTGTTTGTTTGCCCATGCTGCTGTTTGTTTGCCCATGCTGCTGTTTGTTTGCCCATGCTGCTGTTTGTTTGCCCATGCTGCTGTTTGTTTGCCCATGCTGCTGTTTGTCAGACATGATTTTAAAGAAGATGCTGTTACGTTTTTCTACCGCTGCCGTGGGTGTGCTAGTAGTGGCGCTACTGGTGCTGCCAGTGCTAGTAGTGGCGCTACTGGTGCTGCCAGTGCTAGTAGTGGCGCTACCGGTGCTGCCAGTGCTAGTAGTGGCGCTACTGGTGCTGCCAGTGCTAGTAGTGGCGCTACTGGTGCTGCCAGTGCTAGTAGTAGCGTTACTGGTGCTGCCAGTGCTAGTAGTGGAGCTACTGGTGCTGCCAGTGCTTAGTGGCGCCACCGGTGCGCCAGTGCAGTAGTGGGCCACCGGTGCCGCCAGTGCTAGTAGTAGCGCACTGGTGCTGCCAGTGCTAGTAGGGCGCTACTGGTGCGCCAGTGCTAGTAGTGGCGCTACTGGTGCCGCCAGTGCTAGTAGTGGCGCTACCGGTGCGCCATGCTAGTGGCGCTACCGGTGCTGCCAGTGCTAGTAGTGGCGCTACTGGTGCTGCCAGTGCTAGTATGGCGCTACTGGTGCTGCCAGTGCTAGAGTGGCGCTACCGGTGCGCAGTCCAGTAGTGGCGCTACTGGTGCTGCGAGTGCTAGTAGTGGCGCACTGGTGCTGCCAGTGCCAGTAGTGGCGCTAGTGGTGCCGCCAGTGCTAGTAGTGGCGCCACTGGTGCGCCAGTGCTAATAGTGGCGCTACTGGTGCTGCCAGTGCCAGTAGTGGCGCCACTGGTGCGCCAGTGCTAGCAGTGCGCCACTGGTGCCGCCAGCTGTTTTGGGCCTACTGGTGCTGCCAGTGCCATTAGGGGCGCACTGGTGCCGCCAGTGCTAGTAGTGGCGCTACTGGTGCTGCCAGTGCTAGTAGTGGCGCACTGGTGCTGCCAGTGCTGTAGTGGCGCACTGGTCGTCAGTGCTAGTAGCGGCGCCACTGGTGCCGCCAGTGCTAGTAGTGGCACTACTGGTGCTCCAGTGCTAGTAGTTGGCGCTACTGGTCCGCCAGTGCCAGTTGTTGCCTACTGGTGCTGCCAGTGCTAGTAGTGGCGCTACTGGTGCTGCCAGTGCTAGTAGTGGCGCTACTGGTGCCGCTAGTGCTAGTTTGGCGCTACTGGTGCTGCCATGCTAGTAGTAGCGCTACTGGTGCCGCCAGTGCTAGTAGTGGCGCTACTGGTGCCGCCAGTGCTGTAGTGGCGCCACTGGGCCGCCAGTGCTAGTAGTGGCGCTACGGTGCCGCCAGTGCTGTAGTGGCGCTGGTGCTGCCAGTGCTAGTAGTGGCGCACTGGTGCTGCCAGTGCTAGTAGTGGCGCTACTGGTGCTGCCAGTGCTAGTAGTGGCCCCTACTGGTGCTGCCAGTGCTGTAGTGGCCCCTACTGGTGCTGCCAGTGCTAGTAGTGGCGCACTGGTGCTGCCAGTGCTAGTAGTGGCGCTACTGGTGCCCCCTAGTGCTAGTAGTGGCGCTACTGAGTGCCGCCAGTGCTAGTAGTGGCGCTACTGGTGCTGCCAGTCTAGTTGGGGCGCTACTGGTGCTGCCAGTGCTAGTAGTGGCCGCTACTGGTGCTGCCAGTGCTAGTAGTGGCGCTACTGGTGCTGCCAGTGCTAGTAGTGGCGCTACTGGTGCCGCCAGTGCTAGTAGTGGCGCTACTGGTGCCGCCAGTGCTAGTAGTGGCGCTACTGGTGCTGCCAGTGCTAGTAGTGGCGCTACTGGTGCTGCCAGTGCTAGTAGTGGCGCTACTGTTACCGCAAGTGCTAGTAGTGGCGCTACTGGTGCCGCCAGTACTAGTAGTGGCGCTACTGGTGCCGCCAGTGCTAGTAGTGGCGCTACTGGTGCTGCCAGTGCTAGTAGTGGCGCTACTGGTGCTGCCAGTGCTAGTAGCGGCGCTACTGGTGCTGCCAGTGCTAGTAGTGGCGCTACTGGTCCCTGCCAGTGCTAGTAGTGGCGCTACTGGTGCTGTGTGGCGCTACTGGTGCTGCCAGTGCTAGTAGTGGCGCTACTGGTGCTGCCAGTGCTAGCGTGGAGTGACGCTACTGGTGCTGCCAGTGCTAGTAGTGGCGCTACTGGTGCTGCCAGTGCTAGTAGTGGCGCACTGGTGCCGCCAGTGCTTAGTAGTGGCGCTACTGGTGCCGCAGTGCTAGTAGTGGCGCTACTGGTGCTGCCAGTGCTAGTAGTGGCGCTACTGGTGCTGCCAGTGCTAGTAGTGGCGCTACTGGTGCTGCCAGTGCTAGTAGTGGCGCTACTGGTGCTGCCAGTGCTAGTAGTGGCGCTACTGGTGCTGCCAGTGCTAGTAGTGGCGCTACTGGTGCCGCCAGTGCTAGTAGTGGCGCTACTGGTGCCGCCAGTGCTAGTAGTGGGCACTGGTGCCGCCAGTGCTAGTAGTGGCGCTACTGGTGCCGCCAGTGCTAGTAGTGGCGCTACTGTCCGCAGTGCTGTGGCGCACTGTCGCAGTACAGTGTGGCGCTACTGGTGCCGCCAGTGCTAGTAGTGGCGCTACTGGTGCTGCCAGTGCTAGTAGTGGCGCTACTGGTGCCGCCAGTGCTAGTAGTGGCGCTACTGGTGCTGCCAGTGCTAGTAGTGGCGCTACTGGTGCTGCCAGTGCTAGTAGTGGCGCTACTGGTGCTGCCAGTGCTAGTAGTGGCGCTACTGGTGCTGCCAGTGCTAGTAGTGGCGCTACTGGTGCCGCCAGTGCTAGTAGTGGCGCCACTGGTGCGCCAGTGCTAGTAGTGGCGCTACTGGTGCCGCCAGTGCTATAGTGGCGCTACTGCTGCAGCCAGTCTAGTAGTGGCGCTACTGGTGCGCCAGTGCTAGTAGTGGCGCTGCTGGTGCTGCCAGTGCTAGTAGTGGGCTGCTGGTGCTGCAGTGCTAGTAGTGGCGCTACTGGTGCTGCCAGTGCTAGTAGGACCTACTGGTAGCCAGTGCTGTAGTGGCGCACTGGCGCCGCAGTAGAGCACTGCAGGCTAGTGGCGCACTGGGCGCGTGCATGTGGCCGGCAGCATAGGCGACTGGGCTGCCGTGTTAGAGTGCGCCACTGGGCCGCCAGGAGTGGCACTGGCCGCCGTGGTAGTGGCGCACTGGGCGCCAGGCTAGAGTGGCGCACTGGTGCCGCCAGCGCGTAGTGGCGCCACTGGTGCGCCAGCGTGGCGCACTGGGCGCCAGGCTAGGCGCACTGGCGCCAGTAGTAGTGAGCCACTGGGGCCAGCTGTAGTGGCGCACTGGCGCCGTGCTAGAGTGCCACTGGGCAGCTCTAGTGCGCACTGGGCGCCAGTGAGTAGTGGCGCTACTGCTGCCAGTAGTAGTGAGCCTGGCTGAGTTAGTATGGCGCTTGGCTGCCGTTAGTAAGATCAGATAAGATCAGAGATAAGATTTTGTTCGGATTTTTAACCCCGGAGGGTTAGCCACCCAGAATAACCCAAGAAAGTCAGTGCGTCATCGAGGGACTGTCTGTCTTATTTCTATTGGGGGTCCTCAGTCTTGTCCCCCAGAATGCGACCCACACCAGTCGACTAACACCCAGGTACCTATTTGCTAGGTGAACAGGACAACAGGTGTTAGGAAACGCGTCCAATGTTTCCCCCCTGCCGGGAATCGAACCCGGACACTCAGCGTGTGAGGCGAGAGCTTCGCCAGCCTGGGTGCACTAGAAAGCCATGGGAAGACCTCGGTCAGATGACCAAACTATCTGGTGGCGGGTCATCACATGACCAAGACCCGCGTCAGGAAATACCTGGTCCTGTTTTCCTAGCGAATAAAACAACTAAGAAACAGGTATACATACAGGTATAACAGGTACACATACAGGTATAACAGGTATACATACAGGTATAACAGGTACACATACAGGTATAACAGGTATACATACACCGAGGGGAGTGTTTCTCTCAGCTTATGAGAGTTTACTTTAATCCCTAATTTAAGAATTAAACAAGTCTTGTCAGGTGGTGAGAAGGTTACATGGAACGTTAATAAGCCTAATGTGGTCGATAGGCTTTGAACTCCATTGACCAGTCAGAGAGAACCATGACTATGTGATTATTCTCTTCTTCCTTCCCTGCCTTCCTTCCTCCTTCCTTCCCTGTCCTACTTCCATCCTACTTTTGCTCCGTCTCACTTATCCTCCCTATGCTTCCGCCCACTTATCTTCCCTCTGTCTATGCACACCATGTGGCTGGTACAGGATACTGGGGAAAGGTGCTCACAAGTCAGTGAAAGTAAAGAGGTGCCAGTAGCATCATAGGTCACGTAGCCAAGCAAGCAGCCGCTTCTCAGTCACCCTTTCCCGGCAAACACACGTAAAGTTGCCCCATTAAACCCAGTTCGATAAAAGACCTGAAATCATGACTCTCTACATACATTGCATGACACTGACGCTACATCACTGGCCGCATAGGCTGGATGGTTTTTTCATATGTCAATCCTGGAGATCTATATAGATTAATATTTGTTGTTATTTAGATAGCATGCATTTAATAATTAAAATTTTCAGTAACTGTGGAAGTTTCTATAACAATGAATAAGCTTTTCCACAAAAATTCCAAAAAAACACTTTCCCATTGACTAAAAATATTTTCGTTTGAAAAAAGTAACAATTTTCTGCTAACCTTTTTATTTAGGTGACAAATTTCGTTGGGAAAAATTCCCCAAAAATATGTTACAAACATAAATAATCAGAATTTATGTTCCTTTTAATGAAATGTATGGAAGTTTGACGGCATTTTTTTGACACTTGACGTTACGTTGATATACATACAAATATATATATATATATATATATATATATATATATATATATATATATATATATATATATATATATATATATATAATATATACATATACATAAAACATATATATATATATATATATATATATATATATATATATATTTTATATTATATATATATATATATATATATATATATATATATATATATATATATATATATATATATATTTATATATAACTAATGCAAAAAAAGCTATTCCACCGATGCAGGGTGACCCATAAAGAAAAACAGACCTTTCTCTTTTTAATTTAGAAAGTAATAAAAGGGGTTACTAGCCCCTTGTTCCCAGCATTTAAGTCGACTTTTACGATAAAATGGCTTACGGAGAAAATTCTTTCCACTTTCCCAGGGAGATAAGTGGAAAAAAAAAAAGAACTAGTAAGAAAAAAAAAAAACCCAGAGTGGTGTGTGTTTTTTTGTTTGTACAGAATGTGTATTGATCTAATTTAAATAAAAAGCAAGACATACCTGAAATTTTGCATGTTTATGAGACAGAAAAAGCACCAGCAATCCTACCATCATGTAAAACAATTACAGGCTTCTTAATATATATACATATATATCTTAGAATTTTAAAAAAAGGGGAAAATTCAAAACACTGATCTAATTGAACAAGGTCGATGCATACAGGGGATGAGATGAAAAGCGAAACCACCTGCCTGAAAACTGGGTGCCTTGGGTCAAAACGTCAGCGAGCTTGGCACCAAAGGGTTTTTCCATTGTGGTACGGTCGGTAAAGAACGCATACCTTGTTCTAAGGTTCATAGGTTCGAGTCTCCTTCCCCAAAAATATATATATATATATATATATATATATATATATATATATATATATATATATATATATATATATATATTTTTTTTCACTTTTTTTTTAATTAACACATCGGTCGTTTCCCCAAGGCAGGGGGCCCAAAAAAAAAAACTTTCATCTCATTCACTATACCTTGCCAGAGGCGTTACCTACAGTTATAAAACTGCAACAAAACCCCTTAGGGCCTTCTTCCCTCTCCAGGACTCAACCGACCTGACGGGGTTTCTTTTAAACCCCCTTATAAATGTTACTTTGCTTCCCCGCAAGTATTAAAAAACCCTTTGTTCCATTCCTCCTATCAAATACGCCCCATGCTTGCTGGGGAATCCCCAACCCCCACAAAACCCATTTACCCCCTCCCAACCTTTTAGGCCGACCCTCCCCTTTCCCCCCCAGATTTATACACTCACGGTCATTTTTCCCTTTTTTCCATCCCCCCACATGTCCAAACCACCCAACAACCCCCCCAGCCCCCTGG
>WNWK01016177.1:0-45649 GCA_009830355.1 Cherax destructor
CCCCTATCACGTGCTTTTAACATCCTATGGAGAGGGAGCATGGACACTGGGGTCGTCCCGAAAGTTACTAAAAACAAAGACATAGCCCCACTCCACAAAGGCGGCAGTAAAGCAATGGCAAAGAACTACAGACCAATAGCGCTAACGTCCCATATCATAAAAATCTTTGAAAAGGTTCTAAGAAGCAAGATCGCCACTCATCTAGATAACCATCAATTACACAACCCAGGGCAGCATGGGTTTAGAGCAGGTCGCTCCTGTCTGTCCCAACTACGGGACCACTATGACAAGGTCCTGGATGCTCTAGAGGACAAACAGAATGCAGATTTATATACACAGACTTTGCAAAAGCCTTTGACAAATGTGACCATGGTGTGATAGCACACAAAATGCGTGATAAAGGAATAACAGGAAAAGTTGGTAGATGGATCTATAATTTCCTAACAAGTAGAACACAAAGAGTAGTAGTCAACAGAGTAAAGTCTGAGGCAGCTAACGTGAAAAGCTCCTTCCACAAGGCACAGTACTCGCTCCCATCCTGTTCCTCATCCTCATATCGGACATAGACGGGGATATAAGCCACAGTGCCGTGTCTTCCTTGCAGATGACACCCGACCTATATGACAGTGTCCACCGTTGAAGACACTACAAGACTCCAAGCAGATATAAACCAAATCTTTAAATGGGCTGCAGAAAACAATATGAAGTTCAATGATGAGAAATTTCAATTACTCAGATACGGAAAACGTGAGGAAATTAAAATCTCATTGGAGTACAAAACTAATTCCAATCACACAATAGAGCGAAAACTAATGTCAAAGACCTGGGAGTGATCATGTCAGAGGATCTCACCTTCAAGGACCATAACACCGTAGCAATCGCATCTGCTAGAAAATGACAGGATAGATAATGAGAACCTTCAAACCAGGAATGCAAAGCCCATGTTGACACTTTACAAATCGCTTGTTCTATCTAGGCTGGAATATTGTGCACACTAACTGCACCTTTCAAGGCAGGTGAAATTGCCGACCTTGAAAATGTGCAGAGAACCTTCACGGCACGCATAACTGCGATAAACCACCTCAATTACTGGGAACGCTTGAAGTTTCTAAACCTGTACTCCCTAGAACGCAGGCGGGAGAGATACATTGTTATAAACACGTGGAAAATTCTCGAGGGATTAGTACCAAACTTACACACGAAAATCACTCCCTACGAAAGCAAAAGACTCGGCAGGCGATGTAACATCCCACCAATGAAAAGCAGGGGTGCCACTAGCACATTGAGGGAACAACACATAAGTGTCAGGGCCCAAGATTGTTCAACTGCCTCCCAGCATACATAAGGGGATTACCAACAAACCCTGGCTGTCTTCAGCAGGCACTGGACAGGCACCTAAAGTCGGTACCTGACTAGCCAGGCTGTGGTTCGTACGTTGGACTGCGTGCGGCCAGCAGTAACAGCCTGGTTGATCAGGCTCTGGTCCAACATGAGGCCTGGTCACAGACCGGGCCGCAGGGCGTTGACCCTGGAATTCTCTCCAGGTAAACTCCAGGTAAACCAGTGGTGAGGAGAGTGATTTTAAAGCCAGCAAAGGCTGGTTTGAGAAGTTTAAGAAACGTAGTGGCATACACAATGTTGTGAGGCATGGTGAGGCAGCCAGCTCAGACAAACGTGCAGCTGAAAAATTTGTGCACGAATTCAAGGGGTTCGTAGAGGCTGAACAATTCCTCCCAAACAAGTGTTTAATTGGATGAAACAGGCCTGTTTTGGAAGAAAATGCCCAACAGGACCTACATTACTCAGGAGGAAAAGGCACAGCCAGGACACAAGCCTATGAAAGACAGGCTAACTCTTATGATGTGTGCCAATGCCAGTGGTGATTTTAAAGTGAAGCCTTTACTGGTGCATCACGCAGAAAATCCCAGACCCTTCAGGAAACACGGTGTTGACAAGAATAAATTGTGTGTGCATTGGAAAGCTAACACCAAGGCACTATGGAGATTTTCAAGGAATGGATGACTGGAGTGTTTGGCCCTAGTGTGAAGAAATACCTCCTGGAAAAGAAATTGCCACTCAAGTGCCTCCTGATACTGGACAATGCTCCTGCTCATCCTCACAACTTGCAAGAGTTGTTGCCTGACAACATAAATTTCATCAGAGTGAAGTTCTTGCCTCCTAACACCACTCCTCTCATCCAGCCCATGGACCAGCAGGTCATTTCCAACTTCAAGAAACTGTACACCAAAGCACTGTTTCAGAGGTGCTTTAATATGACCAATGACTCTGAATTGACCTTAAGAGAGTTCTGGAAAGAACACCTCAATATCGTGCATTGCATAGGCCTTATAGGTAAGGCTTGGGAGGAAGTGACTTCCAGGACTCTGAACTCTGCTTGGAGACCACTGTGGCCGGATTGTGTCCAAGAGAGGAATTTTGAAGGATTTGAGGCTGACCCTGACCCTGACGACCCTGTGCCTGTTGTGGAACATGTTGTGGAAGATATTGTGGAATTGGGGAACAGCCTGGGGTTGGAGGTGAGTGGTGAGGATGTGGAAGAGTTGGTGGAGGAGCACAGGGTAGAGCTAACAACTGAAGAGCTGCAAGAGCTTCATCTGGAACAGCAACAGTCCACAGCTGAGGTTATTGCTTCACAGGAAGAGAGAGAGAGAGATAAGGAGGTGCCTTCTTCAGTGCTTAAGGAGATGTGTACAAAGTGGAATGAGTTGCAGACATTTGTTGAAAGATACCACCCTGAGCAAGCTGAAATGAGCCTTCTGTGCAACCACTTCAATGACAGAGCCATGTTGTACTTCAGAAAAGTGTTGAAGAGTCGCCAGAAACAGAAGACTCTGGACAGCTACTTCACCAGGCAGGGGTCTAGTGACTCTCAAGCTGGTCCTAGTGGCATTAAAAGACCAAGAAGGGAAGTAACCCAGAGAGGGACTTGTCACCTGAAGTCCTTTTGGAGGGGGATTCCCCTTCCAACCACTAACACCTGCTCCAGTCATCATCTATATCTTCCAGATGCCTGCAAGTCTCTTCAATAAAGGTAAGTAAATGTTTTTTTTTTTTTTAAGTGATTATTTTTTTGTGGAACGAATTAATTGTATTTACATTATTTCTTATGGGAAATAAGGTTTCAGATAACGAAAGATACAGATTAAGTAATAGCTCCTGGAACGGATTAATTTTGTTAACCGAGGCTTGAAAATCGTCATTAATCCGTTCCAGAGAGTCTGCTGAAATTCAAAATTGACGATTTTCAAAACCATTTTCCCAATAAGAAATAATGTAAATCAAATTAATCCATTTCAGACACCCAAAAGTATTAAAAAAATATTTTTTTTTACATGAAATGTACATTTATCTACACAGAAAACAATGAGACATGAAGAATAAAACAATAATAACATGACACTTACCTTTATTGAAGAGTTGTTGATGTGTGGAAGACGGAAGGAGGGGAGAGGAAGGAGGAGTTGCTAGTGTTTGGAAGGAGAATCCCATTCCATTAAGACTTCAGGTACCAAGTTCCTTTCCGGGTTACTTCCTTCTTGTTTTTTAATGGCACTAGGACCAGTCACATTCTTGCTGAATTCACTTGATTTGTTATAGTTACAGTGGAACCTCGGATTTCGTACTTAATCCGCTTCCAGAAGGTCAGTCTAAATCCAAACGTACGAAAACCGAAGTAATATTTCCCATAAGAAATAATGTAAATCCAATTAATCTGTTTCATACACCCAAAAGTATTAATAAAAATACCTTTTATAGAGAATAAATATAGTTTTACATACAGAAAACAATGAGAAATAATTATAAAGGACTAATGAAATGGATAAATGGACATTTAAATCACTTTTACCTTTACTGAAGACTCTTGCTGGCGTATGGAAGACAGCGAGGAGGGGAGAGGGAGGAGAGTTTATTGTTTGGAAACAGGACAAAATACTTGAATATGATGCTAATATCAACTCTACAGGTTATTTATCTATCACAATTAATCTAATATGACATAATAAACAATATTATTAACATAGAAACATGATATATACTCTAGAATGAATAAAATATGTCATTATGAATGTGATTAGTGGTGGCTGCGGCAGCTGCCAATCTCTCTCCTGCCGTGACTACATATCTTCCCATTATTATAAGAGAAAACGGAGTGTTTGTGAGGCTAACTGCACTACATCACAGTTTCATAAGGAAAACATTGAAACAATGTATGTAATTTATAAATAAGAAATATTGTATAAAAACATAAAAGAGAATATAAAGAAATAAAGTGGTTATTGTATGTACAGCCTCTCCTCGCTTACTGATGTACTTGTTTACTGACAACTCGGAGTTACGATGGGCTCTCCGACGAGTAAAAAAAAAAAAAATACTGTATGCCGTATGAGAACTTGGGTCACTCATCTCAATCTCCTCCTTACAGCCACTCAGTACACTAGCTTTTAAAGTCTCCAAGACTACATATTTGTACAAATTTGAACTTGATTGTGTACCCCATAGTACAAGATAGAAGTGCAGGAGCACTTGTATAGGATTCGTAGCTGACATTTAACCCTTTGGGGGTCCAAGGGGTCTCTCTGAAACTCGTTCTCAGGGTCCACGAATTTAAAAAAAAAAAAAAAAATTCTTATGAAATGATAGAGAATCTTTTTCCGATCATAACGCCACAAAAATTATGAAATTTGATCGAAAACTTAATGTTTTCTTTTCCACCATAGGAAAGAATCTAGCGAGTAAAATCCCAAGCTCAAACACCCGTCCAACAGACTACCTCACAAACACCTACCCTAATACGCTATTCCTAGCTCCTACCAACCCAATTGAAGTCTCGCTCATAATCAACACCCTTAAAAACAAGGCAGGAGACATAAACAGCTTACCAACTTTTATGTACAAAAAAGCTTCACAGGTACTATCACCAATTATAGCAACACTATTCAATAAATCCATTGAAGCCTTTACCTTTCCATCAATTCTCAAAATAGCTAGGGTCACCCCGATCCACAAAGGAGGTGATCAAACAGACCTGAATAATTATAGACCAATTTCTAATTTACCATTCCTTTCTAAAATCTTCGAAAAATTAATTCATAGACAAATCTATTCCTTCCTCGTCTCACACAATGTACTCAACCCCTGTCAGTTTGGATTCAGGACAAACAAGAGCACAAACGATGCTATTATGCACATGTTGGAGTTAATATATACCGCACTTGAGAAGAAAGAAGTCCCACTGGGAATCTTCATTGATCTACGCAAAGCTTTTGACACAGTCGACCATGATTTACTGCTCACAAAATTAGCACACTATGGTATAAGGGGGCACCCACTCAACTACCTAAAGTCATACCTCACCAACAGAAGCCAATACGTGTACACAAATGGAGCGAACTCTTCCACACAACAAATTACAGTCGGAATCCCTCAAGGAAGTGTCCTGGGGCCACTCCTATTCCTCATTTACATAAATTACCTACCGAATGCATCACAACTACTCAAACCCATTTTATTTGCAGATGACACAACATATGTCTTCTCTCACCCAAATCCAGTTATACTGGCCAACACTGTTAATGCCGAATTACAGAAAATATCAACATGGATGACGACTAACAAGCTTACTCTCAATACTGACAACACCTACTTCATACAGTTTGGAAGCAAAGCCACAAATGTTCCACTTAACATAACACTCAATGGTACACCTTGACAGTAGCCTTAAATTCCAAACACATATACAACAAATTTCCAAGAAAATCTCGAAGACAGTAGGCATATTATCAAAGATATGCTATTATGTACCACAATCAGCTCTCCTTGCACTATATCATTCACTTATCTACCCGTATCTCACATATGGAATCTGTGCATGGGGATCAACAACGTTAAATCACCTTAGACCACTCATAATACAACAAAAGGCCGCAGTCAGAATGATAACAAATTCCCACTCTAGACAGCATACTCCACCAATATTCAAAAGTCTCAAACTACTCACCATAAAGAACATTCATACTTACTCTTGTGCCTACTACATATATAAAACTTTACACTCTAATATAAACCCTCTGCTCAAAATTCTCCTCACCAACTTCAATAGGACCCATGACTACAACACAAGACACAGATCACTTTTTGATATACCCCGTGTTCATATCAACCTATGTAAAAATTCTATGCACATAAAGGGCCCCAGAATCTGGAATTCATTACCAGTAAATATTAAGATGGTAAATTAGACACATATGCAACACTTGGGTATCTTTATTGAGGAAACGTTTCGCCACACAGTGGCTTCATCAGTCCATACAAAGGAGAATCGTGAAGAACAGGAGGAGAATGAGGTGGTCAGTCCCTCAACCTTGAGTCGATGTTGTCAGTCCATCAATCTTGCATATGTGTCTAATTTACCAACTCGTCGGTTCTCTGAACCATTTATTTACAAATATTAAGATAATCTTGTCTGAAAATCAATTTAAGACTCAACTCAAAAACCACCTACTCACCCAAAACTAAATGATCATACTATAAACTACTTTGAAAAATGCTCATTATTACTTTCCTATACGATAATCTCAATTCTTAATAATATGTTACTATTATGTTACCCCCTATTCATATTATAAGTTAATGTCAAAAATGCTCAATGTTATTTTCCTTAAGATAATCTCAATTCAATATTATCATTCAAGAATCTTAACACCTGTAACAATCTAATATCATTATATAATAATTTAAACAGTAAAATTTCATCATATTGTAATTTTGAAAATAATTTTTAACTAGAATAAACTCAATAAATTTCTCTAATATTAAGTACATAGTCTTTAAGGAATAGAATAAGCTGCCCCTAATGCCATGGCATGTCAGTGGCTCTCCTTGCACTCAATTTACATTGTAAATACCGATACCTATGTAATCTGCAATCTGCAATAAAATAAAACTTTACTTTACTTTACTTTACTATAACTATACTCTCATAAATTCCCCTCTTTGCTTCCACGGACAAAGTTCTTTGTCTCCACAGACTCCTAAGTGCACCACTTACCCTTTTACCCTCATCAATTCTATGATTCACCTCATCCTTCATAGACCCATCTGCTGACACATCCACTCCTAAATACGTATCTGAATACAATCTAATATCCAATCTTTCATCACCTAATCTTTTTGTTATCCTCATCACCTTACTCTTTCCTATATTCACTTTCAATTCCCTTCTTTTACATACCCTACCAAACTCATCCACCAACCTCTGCAACTTCTCTTCAGAATAACCCAAAAGCACAGTGTCATCAGTAAAAAGCAGCTGTGACAACTAGCACTTTGTGTTAGATTATCTTTAATACCCTTTACCGGGCAGGACCGTGTAGAGACGGTCCTAAACACGTGTTTTTTTGCATGTGTCATCCTACTCCCCCAGCGCATCTAGGTTCCCGTTCTCTGTTTCTGACCAATCACAAGCCTTCTTTGAGTCGCTCCAGCTAAGTGAGACCGGCATCTGCTCGCTTCCCATTGGTTGAGAGACCAAAATGTAAACACTTCTTTATTGGCGTCACCCAGAGCCGGATTTTTGCTCTCCTTCCACTCATATTCATATTCCACTCATATTCTCATATTCACTGCAAGCGGCAGCGGCAGCGGCAGCAAGCAGCAAGAACCTTGTCCTCTACTTTTACTTCCACCTGAAGTGCCCAGCAGCCCTGTGATGGCCTAATCAAGACCCACATAACACTAACATATGTGGATACCCAGAATGATATAAATCAACTACAGTAATTACACAAAATCACCAACTAATAGGACTTGTGTTACCACCACCTGCCCCGCTGCCACTGAAGTGATACTCCACAACATTCACCCATTCCACATCGCCTACTATTCATCTGAAGCCACGGTCAATGGCCAAGGGTCATAGCAACAACAGAAGATCCAGTAAACAGCCAAGAACTCCTAACATCCCAGGTGAGAGCAGCATTTCTGCAAGGAAAACTTCTCGTACTACCAGCCAGGCCTCAACCCCCAAACACCTGCACCACCACAACACCCGCCAGACAACAACAATAATGGCCGCCGCCACAGTCCAAGATAACTCTTTCCATGGATTTGATGTTAAGAAGATTAATGACCCAGAGATAGCTAAACTCCTTATGATCCAGAATCAAACAATCACCAAGCTTACCCAGGAAATGCAGGAGCTTAAAACCTCCAACGCACAGTACCTCGTCAAGATCACAACTCTGGAAGACAAACTAACCACTCTAGAACAACTAAGCAACACCCACACCCAGTCTGTAGACACCATCAACACTCTGAAAGATCAAGTCACCCAGCTGAACAAGAACATCATAGAAGAAAGATCACGAGTGGATCTACAACTTACTGATGTCATCAACAACTTCCAAGACCATAACGACCAACAACAGCTAAGTGACGCTGTTATAGTTAATAGCAAACATCTCCCACCCACAGTCACCCAAGAGACATGCATGGAGGCCGCCCTACAACTCTTCAAGGACCACCTTAGCATAAACATACGTAGTGATGAACTAAAAGATTGCAAACTGATGGGCTACCAAGCATGTAAAAACAGTGCTATTAAAATTCAATACCAGCTTGCAAAGAAACAACCTACTAAAAACATCCATAACTATGAAATCTGATGTCTATGTGAACGAGTGCCTTACCAAAACAAGACAAAACCTCCTTTATCGTTTAAGAAAATTACGCAATGCCCAAAAAATTCATCAGTGCTTTGTGAGGGATGGTAAAATCGCAGTTAGGAAACAGCCCACTGGGAATAGGTATTTCATTGCAACAGAACATGAACTTAAAAGATTCCTGAGTGAGGCTGGGTTAACAGAATTAGAATAATATGTAGTAAACCAACTATCCACGATTAGTGTTATGAACCATCTTTAAATTTTGTTCCCAAAATTCCAATACCCTCTAACCATTAAATTTTTACTTTTTGTTCCCCAAAATTCCAATACCCTCTTACCATTAAATTTTTACCTTATATCCAACTACCATTCTACCTCATAGTCTTAATTCTACCTCATAGTCTTAATTCTACTTCATAGTCTTAATTCTACCTCATAGTCTTAATTTGTATTGATAACTACAAAATCCCCTTATTATTCAAGCTTTATTGCACAATTTTTATTTTATAATTATTATTGCCCCATTTTTTTATACTTCATTGCTCAATCTTGTTTTATACCTTTATTTTTATTAACCTATCATTGCCAAAGATCCAAGCTTCCATACACAGCTGCAACATCATTGCCCTATCCTTACCAATTATACTTTCTAATAACCTGTGCTAAAAAATCCAATTTTACTTATTTTAATATCTACTGTATACCATTCTTTGCCCCTGTTTATTTTTTATTATACTTTTTTATAAACCTGTATTATACCTTTATTTCTATTGCAACTATTCTCTAGTGCAATTACAAGTATCGGTCTTGTGCTACAACTATCTTATTATCTATTAATATCATAGGTAATATATAGTTCACCTAATTACATTCTAGCTTATTGAATAACCAACACCAAACTCATTGATACTTCACAATTTTGTAATTTAAACTTAGTAGTTTATCTATATTTGTAATTTTTACTGTACTTTATTTCATTCTAGCCTAATACATAACCATTACCAAACTCATTGGTGCTACATTGTTATAAGTAATTTTATCTTATTAGTTTATATCTAATTACCTTCTAGCTTATTAAATAACCAACACCAAACTCATTGGTGCTACTCAATTTTGTAACTTAAACTTAATAGATTAACTAAATTTTTAAGTTTTTACTGTACTTTATTTCATTATAGCTTAATACATAACCAATACCAAACTCATTGGTGCTACATTGTTATTAGTAATTTAATCTTATTAGTTTATATCTAAATTTTTCTTTAATTTTACTGTACTATATTTCATTCTAGCTTAATACATAACCAATACCAAACTCATTGGTGCTACATTGTTTTTGATAATTGTATCTCATTAGTTTATATCTAATTTTTTATTTCATACTAGCTTAATACATACTCAATACCAAGATCACTATGTTTATTTGTTACTATACTCTATTTGACCAATGTGCATTAGTTATAGACTTACCAAAACATCCCCTTACAACAGATATCAGTACTATAACTCACCACACTATACATGATATAACAAAATCACTATTTAACCTAAATGATGAATGATCACGTCGACCCTGATCTAAACCTATTTAATCGAACACCTATTCAAAATTTACTGGAAAATAATTGCCTCTACTACACAGCATCACAAGCCCACACTGTCCTAAACACTACTAAAAGTATAACAGTTCTTAACTACAATGTCCGATCCTTAAGCAAACACTATGATGACCTCCTTGCCCTCCTTGGTTCCCTAAAAACAACCTTCACATGTATTGTCCTTACTGAAACCTGGCTTAAGCAGGATACAATAGATATCTACTCGCTGCCAGGATACACAGCAATACACAACTGCAGACCACATCAAGCGGGGGGAGGTATTGCAATCTATTACTCTAATGAAATATCCTGCTGTGACACCAATTGCTATAATGATGAATATGGAGAATATATTTTGCTAAATTTACTGCACAAAACCTTAAGACTCCCATAACCATCGGGCCATTTACCGGATGCCTCATACAAACATCCCAAGTTTTAGCGATCAACTAAAACGCAAATAACAAACAAACAATTGAACAAACACCACCTTATCTTAGCTGGAGACTTCAACATCAACCTTGGCCTACCAGATGACCAGCCAGTAACCGATTTCATCAACAATATGAACAACACACTTCTCATACCAACAATAACCAAACCAACTAGGCTTACTGATACGAGTGCAACCATAATCGACCATATATGGACCAATATCCTAGCCCCCTTAAATCGGGATAATAACAGACAGCACCACAGACCACTACCCCACCTTCCTCTTAACAAACATTAGTAAACCGCCCTAGAATACACCAAAGTTTCATTCCGACTCCATGACCAAGCTTCAATAAATAACTTCACAACAGAGCTAGACACAGTTGACTGGGCTATAGAATTCCCAAATGCCAAGGGTATCGATGAGTGGACAGACACCTTTCTTAATAAATTACATAGACTATACAACAAACATTGTCCTATAAAAATGAAACAGATTACGAATAAACGGTTAGGCTGCCCATGGCTAACTAACAACTTACTAAAATCCATTAACAAGAAACATCAATATGAGAAGCAATATAGACGGGATTCATACATAAGGAGTTTGTTAAACACTATTCATCAGTTCTCACCAAACTAATAAAAAGCCAAACAATTGTACTACTCCAGCAGATTCACTGAAACAAGAGGAGATATAAAAAGACCTGAAAACACTCTCACAGATTATGGGCACCCACAAACTGAAAAAAATAGGGATATTGTCATAACTAAACCAAACGAAACACCACTACAGCCTATTGATACAGTAAACAAGATAAATGACTTCTTCTCAACTATAGGATCAAATCTTGCCAGTAAAATTCCAGATACCAATGCCCGAGCAAGTGATTACCTAGATGGGAATTTCCCATCCTCCTTATATCTTGCACCTACAGAACCCACTGAAGTCTCCATGATAATCAAGTCACTTAAAAATAAATCAGGACATCTGTCTCAAGTTCCACCCTTAATATACAAACGAGCTGCTCATGTCCTTTCATATCCTATTTCTTTACTTTTTAACAAATCATTAGAATCTAGCACCTTCCCAACACTACTCAAAACAGCAAGGGTTACACCAATACACAAAGGTGGTGACCCACAGACGTAAATAACTATAGGCCTATATCAAATCTACCATTGCTATCCAAAATATTTGAGAAACTTGTGCACAAGAGATTATACTGTTTATAACTACACAAAGCATACTCAACCCCTGCCAATTTGGCTTCAGGAAAATAAAAGCACTAACGATGCAATAGTAAAATGATAGACCTGCTTTACACAGCACTTGAAAATAAGGAATATCCACTAGGACTTTTTATTGACTTAAGGAAAGCTTTGACACAGTAAACCACGGCATCCTTCTCCACAAACTTGACCACTATGGAATAAGAGGTCATGCACTAGCATACCTCAAATCCTACCTCACTAATAGGTACCAGTATGTCACTATTAAAGACACATCCTCCACGACACTACCACTAGACACCGCGTACCGCAGGAAGTGTCCTTGGTCCCCTGCTCTTCCTCTTATACATCAATGATCTTCCCAATGTATCACAACACTTGAAACCAATACTTTTGCTGACGATACAACTTATGTCATCTCCCACACAAACCTTGCCACGCTAATACCATTGTTAACGATCAATTAATAAAAATATCAACATGGATGACTGCCAATAAACTTACACTCAACACTGATAAGACCTTCTATATTATGTTTGGCAACAGAACAGATGATCCACAATTAAACATTAAGATCAACTCTACACCTATTGCTAGACATAACAGGGCAAGTTCCTGGGCCTTCACCTTGACAGCAGCCTGAAATTCAGCACCCATATCCAACACATAACAAAGAAAGTGTCCAAAACTGTGGGGATCCTCTCTAAGATACGGTATTATGTACCACAATCAGCCCTACTCACACTATACTACTCACTCATCTATCCCTACCTCACATATGCCATTTGTGCATGGGGATCAACAGCAATTACCCACCTAAAGCCAATAATAACCCAACAAAAAGCCGCAGTAAGAATTATCACACAATCCAACGCTAGGCAGCACACCCCCCACTCTTCAAAGACCTAAACCTACTCACTGTCCAGAACATCCATACTTACTACTCTGCTATCTACATTTATAGAACCATTAATTCCAACTTTAACCCTGAGCTAAAACACTTTCTTGACAGTTGTGACAGGACCCATAGACATAATACCAGACATAAACATCTCTTTGACATTCCCGTGTCCGACTAAATCTATACAAAAATTCAATGCGCATAAAAGGGCCTAAAATCTGGAACTCCTGCCTGAAAACTCTAGAACTGCAGACACAACCTCCATTTTCAAAAGCACCGTTAAAAACATCTTATCTCACTTACGCACCCAACCGGTAGTTAACCATACGAAAACTACTTTATCTTGCACATATCCACAGCAAAATACACTTATTGATATCTGTGATTCTCCTTAATTTGCACATTACTAACCACAGCAAAATACACTTATTGATATCTGTGATTCCCTTAATTTGCACAGTTCTAACCAAAATTCTAATACAACTATTGCTCCATAATACTTAAGCTAGTCATAAGTTTGCCTAAGATACTCCAATATAGAATCTATATTATGCCAATATATCACCTTTATCATTAATATATAAACTAATTGCTAACTTTTTATACTAATTGTTAAATTCTCAATGTTTAAATTCCAGTACCTAAATTTTGTAAACCTAACCTTACAATCTGTATATCCATTGTATAGCTATTGAGTAAGACCTATCATAAGACTGCCTGAAAAGCCTAGGCATACCTAGGCATATTATTGGCCATCTTGTAATATCAACTTTAATGTATAACTATAAGTACCCCCCACCTTGTATTACATGAAATAAAGAATTTTGAATTTTGAATTATACTCTCTACAATGTCGGTAAGTACTTATTGTTGTGTCCAGAGTGTAAATGAATAGTTTAGGCATATTTTGAGATATATATCAGGAGTTAGATATGCATAATATGAGTGTACCATGCAACTGAAAAAAGTGCAACAAAAGAGGACCGTGTACAGACGGTCCTGCCCGTCAGGGCCACATTTCAAATTTCAGTAAATAAATATTTATATAAAAATTTCTAGTGCATATATGAATCCTCCAAAGAGAAGTCCAAATACAGTAGGCCCTCATTTAGCACGGTAGTTACGTTCCTGAAAACGTCGTGTTAGCTAAAATCGTGTTAGATAATTAAAAGAACTTATGGGAAAAATAGGGTTACGTTCCTGAGAGTCCCCAAAAGCCAAACAAGTTTTTTTAGACCAACAGATCTTACAAATATAAGAGAGAATATGTAATTGTAGTTCATTATCGTGATGTATTATGTTGTTTTTACTGCTTAAGACTACAAATGTAACAGAAATAATAGTATTTACCTTAAATTGTGGGTGCTAATGTTTGTGGATGATTGTGAAGAGAGTGGAGAGTTATGCTGTGGCCCTACTGGGCTGAGGTGGATAGTAGAGATTCTGGAACTGAAGTCGATGGTTGTACTGAGTGTCTCTAACTTTAATAAAGTCATTCAGTAAGTCACTCAAGTCATTCAGTAAGTCACTCAAGTCATTCAGTAAGTCAGTCAAGTCATTCAGTAAGTCAGCCCATTCAGTAAGTCAGTTAAGTCATTTAGTAAGTCAGTCAAGTCATTTAGTAAGTCAGTCAGTCAAGTCATTTAGTAAGTCAGTCAGTCAAGTCATTTAGTAAGTCAGTCAGTCAAGTCATTTAGTAAGTCTCAGTCAAGTCATTCAGTAAGTCAGTCAGCAAGTCATTCAGTAAGTCAGTCAAGTATTCAGTAAGTCAGTCAAGACATTCAGTAAGTCAGTCACACATTCAGTAAGTCAGTCAAGACATTCAGTAATTCATTCAAGACATTCAGTAAGTCAGTCAAGTCATTCAGTAAGTCAGTCAAGACATTCAGTAAGTCAGTCAAGACATTCAGTAAGTCAGTCAAGACATTCAGTAAGTCAGTCAAGACATTCAGTAAGTCAGTCAAGACATTCAGTAAGTCAGTCAAGACATTCAGTAAGTCAGTCAAGACATTCAGTAAGTCAGTCGACATTCAGTAAGTCAGTCAAGACATTCAGTAAGTCAGTCAAGACATTCAGTAAGTCAGTCAAGTCATTCAGTAAGTCAGTCAAGTCATTCAGTAAGTCAGTCAAGACATTCAGTAAGTCAGTCAAGACATTCAGTAAGTCAGTCAAGCATTCAGTAAGTCAGTCAAGACATTCAGTAAGTCAGTCAAGACATTCAGTAAGTCAGTCAAGACATTCAGTAAGTCAGTCAAGACATTCAGTAAGTCAGTCAAGACATTCAGTAAGTCAGTCAAGACATTCAGTAAGTCAGTCAAGACATTCAGTAAGTCAGTCAAGACATTCAGTAAGTCAGTCAAGACATTCAGTAAGTCAGTCAAGACATTCAGTAAGTCAGTCAAGACATTCAGTAAGTCAGTCAAGACATTCAGTAAGTCAGTCAAGACATTCAGTAAGTCAGTCAAGACATTCAGTAAGTCAGTCAAGACATTCAGTAAGTCAGTCAAGTCATTCAGTAAGTCAGTCAAGACATTCAGTAAGTCATTCAGTAAGTCAGTCAGTCAAGTCATTCAGTAAGTCAGTCAGTCAAGTCATTCAGTAAGTCAGTCAGTCAGTCATTCCAGTAAGTCAGTCAGTCAAGCATTCAGTAAGTCAGTCAGCAGTCATTCAGTAAGTCGTCAGTCAAGTCATTCAGTAAGTCAGTCAGTCAAGTCATTCAGTAAGTCAGTCAGTCATAGTCATGTCAGTAAGTCAGTCAAGTCATTCAGTAAGTCAGTCAGACAAGCATTCAGTAAGTCAGTCAGACAAGTCATTCAGTAAGTCAGTCAAAGTCATTCAGTAAGTCAGTCAGTCAAGTCATTCAGTAAGTCAGTCAGTCAAGTCATTCAGTAAGTCAGTCAGTTCCAGAAGTCAGTTCAGTCATCTCAGTCAGTCAGTCAAGTCATTCAGTAAGTCAGTCAGTCAAGTCATTCAGTAAGTTAGTCACACAAACTTATGTTTACATCTTTTGTGTGTACAAAGTAACACTTCATTACAGCCACAGGTTATGTCTTGTCTAATATCTTTTCTTCGTTAGTTCTAAGACTTAATAAATGCTTAAACATTTTCTTGCCACTTTGAGCAACACTTGTATGCCTACTGGGTGACATGATTGCTTGGCAGATACAAGATATAGTAATTTAAAGATCAAAACACAATTCACTCTTATTCTTGACAAACACAGCTGGCTTGACGCGTATGGAATACGACGAATGCTGGGATGGTAGGGTGTTGTTGGGGAGGGGTAGCATGGGAAGGCGGGTGGTCTCCCAGCTGTTCCACAACATTAGCACCGGCCGCTTGAGGGAATGGTTGCTTTTTCTTCCTGCAAACTATAAGTTTATTCAGGTATACACAGATACAGTTACAAAGATTATCATACATAGCAGCATATGTGTAGAGAACCTAGGATAACCCAAACTTTGGGTTATCCTAGGTTCTCTAGGATAACACTTTGGGTTATCCTAGGTTCTCTAGGATAACACTTTGGGTTATCCTAGGTTCTCTAGGATAACACTTTGGGTTATCCTAGGTTCTCTAGGATAACACTTTGGGTTATCCTAGGTTCTCTAGGATAACACTTTGGGTTATCCTAGGTTCTCTAGGATAACACTTTGGGTTATCCTAGGTTCTCTAGGATAACACTTTGGGTTATCCTAGGTTCTCTAGGATAACACTTTGGGTTATCCTAGGTTCTCTAGATAACACTTTGGGTTATCCTAGGTTCTCTAGGATAACACTTTGGGTTATCCTAGGTTCTCTACACATATGCTGCTATGTATGATAATCAATGTAACTATCTCTGTATACCTGAATAAACTTAGTTTGTGCAAGGAAAACAAATTCCCTTTTCCTCAAAGCATGAGGATTCTTACAGCGGTAAATAACCATGGGCTTACACTTGAAATCACCTGATGCATTACCCAAAAGGAGCAAGGTGAAGCGATCCTTTGCTGTCTTGAAGCCTGGTGCACTTTTCTCTTGCTGACTGATATAAGTTCATGTTGGCATTTTCTTCCAGAAAACACTTGTCTCGTCAGCATTAAACACTTGTTGTGGCTCATAGCCACCCTTAGTAGGACCCCACTGACTCAATGGTTTAACCTACTGCAGGCGACCGCGGCTCAAAATTTTTCCCCTCCAGCGAATCGCGTAATATAAGGTTTACGTCGTGTTAGATAAAAATGTGCCGCAATTCTTCAATCGCGTAATACCCAAAACGCGCAACATAAAGTCGTGCTAAATGAGGGTCTACTGTATCTCTGCATTTTGGGGAAAGGGACTCAGATCCAGACCCAGATGATTTGTTGCCATCTCCAGTGCAGTACCAACGTGCAGAAAGGCCTGATGGCAGTGTGAGGTTTGACAAAAACGATAGGTTTGATAAAATGCTAGGTCACTGACCAGTGCAAGGCAAGATATTTACATGCAAGTATTGCAACAAAACGAAAAATCATGTCATATCCTCATTTTCCTGTGTCATATGCAAAGTAAATCTATGCATCAAGAAGGAAAGAAATGGCTTCATAGCCTTTCTCTGTAGGAATTAGTGATCTAGAATGATTGTTCTTTCTCAGGAAATTCAGGAATATGGGACTTGAAGTTTTATCCCTTTGCAATGTGTCCATGTTGCTCTTTGGTTCATTTTTATATTTTTTTATACTTACAAAATGTTTGGAAACAAGTTCCATTAATGTTTTTGATATTGTCTATTAGTATAATAAATAGAAAAATACTTATTTGGTGTTTTATTAACAATTGCAAATTTGCAACATTCAGAATTTGACACCCTTTACCGGGCAGGACCGACTACAGACGGTCCTCGAATATTGGCAATTGCGTGAAAAGTTTTTTTTAGAATTTCAATTATATGGGCTCATTATCCTTACATTGAGCTACTCTATCCACTCATATGAAATACATTTCGAAATTATCATTTTCCAGGAACTGCCCGGTAAAGGGTTAACCCCACACCTCTTGCCAACACCCGCGCATTCACTTCTCTTACAACCCCATCTATAAATATATTGAACAACCATGGTGACATCACACATCCTTGTCTAACGCCTACTTTTACTGGAAAATAATCTCCCTCTCTCCTACATACTCTAACCTGAGCCTCACTATCCTCGTATAAACTCTTCACTGCTTTCAGTAACCTACCTCCTATTCCATACACCTGCAACATCTGCCACATTGCCCCCTATCCATTTAATTCAGCAGCTCTCCTTACCCTATATCACTCACTCATTTACCCCTACCTCACCTATGGAATCTGCGCATGGGGCTCTACATCAATAACTCATCTCAGACCACTAATAACACAACAAAAGGCAGCAGTTAGAATGATAACAAATTCCCACTCCAGGCAACATACTCCACCAATACAGTCATCCCTCGGTTTTCGGTTTTAATCCATTCCAGATGGATCGGCTAAAACCAAAATCGGCGAAAACCAAAACTATTTTCCCCATAAGAAATAATGGAAATTCAATTAATCCGTTTCAGAAACCCAGAAGTTTGGAAAAAAAAAAAATTTGGGGGGCCTTAAAGATAGATTTACATGCACAAATGAATGAAATAAATGTGGCACTTACCCTTACTGAAGACTGATGTTGTTGGATGGAAGAGAGATAGGAGGGGAGAAGGTAGAAACCCAAATTTTTGGAAGGGGAATCCCCCTCCATAAGGACTCTAGGTACCAAGTCCTCATCTGGGGTCACTTCCCTTCTTTGTCTTTTAATCCCACTAGGACCAGCTTGTGATTCACTGCACACCTGTCGCACTAAATATCTCTCCAGAGAGCTCTGTTTCTGGCGGCTCTTTAAAATGTCCCTAAAATGGGACATGGAATTGTCATTGTAAAAGTAGCCAGCACGGATTGCAACATCTTTGTCAGGGTGATGTTCCTCCACAAATGATTGCACCCTACTCCACATTGCACAAATCTCCTTAATCTCTGAAGAAGGCACCTTACATCTTTCTTCCTCCACTGAAGCAATTTCCTCAGATCTATTTTGTTGTTGTTGCAGCTCAAGCTCTTGCAGCTCTTCAGTGGTTAGATCTTCATTGTGGTCCTCCACCAACTCTTCCACATCCTCTCCATTCACATCCAACCCCATAGAAGTCCCCAATTCCACAATACTTTCCACAACTTCCATAGGCTCATCAGGGTTAGCTTCAAACCCTTCAAAATCCCTCTCTTGTACACAATCTGGCCACAACTTTCTCCAAGCAGAGTTCATCGTCCTGGAGGTCACTCCCTGCCAAGCTTTATCTATAAGGCCTATGCAATGGAAGATATCGAAGTGACCCTTCCAGAACTCTTTTAGGGTCAATCTAGTGTCTGAGGTTACATCAAAGCACCTTTGAAACATTGCTTTGGTGTACAGTTTTTTAAAGTTTGCAATGACCTGCTGGTCCATGGGCTGGAGGAGAGGAGTGGTGTTAGGAGGCAAGAACTTCACTTTTACAAATCTGAATTCCTTAGGCATTTGGTCTTCCAAGTCTTGAGGATGACCAGGAGCATTGTATATTACCAGGAGGCACTTAAGTGGCAATTTATTGTCCAATAGATATTTCTTCACACTAGGGCCAAACACTTGATTAAACCATTCCAGGAAAATTTCCCTAGTGACCCATGCCTTAGCATTAGACTTCCAAAACACACACAATTTACCTTTGTCAACACTGTATTTGCTGAACACTCTGGGATTTTCAGAGTGATACACGATAAAGGCTTCACTTTAAATCCCCACTAGCGTTCCCACATAACATAAGAGTTAGCCTGTCTTTCATAGGCTTGTGTCCTGACATTGCCTTTTCCTCCTGTGTGATGTAGGTCCTCCTTGGCATTTTCTTCCAAAAGAGGCCTGTTTCGCACAATTAAACACTTGTTGGGGTTTAAATTCTTCTGCCTCTACATATTGTTTAAACTCACGCACAAATTTTTCAGCCCCATCTTTATCTGAACTGGCACCCTCACCATGCCTTACAACACTGTGTATGCCAGTTCGCTCTTGAAGTTTTCGAACCAGCCTTTGCTGGCCTTAAATTCATCAACCTCAACACTGGTTCCAGGCATTTTCTTTACAAGATCGGCATGCAACAGCCTTGCTTTTTCACATATGATGGATTGCACAACACTATCACCCGCTAGCAGTTTTTGGTTTATCCACACCAATAACAATTTCTCCATATTTTCCATTGTTTGTGATCTCTGTTTCGTTATCGTATTCACCCTTTCGCAACATTAGCTTCCGTGATTTCCTTTCTCTTTGCCACAATGGAACTGATGGTTGATGGGTTTTTCTTGTATATCCTGGCGAGCTCGGCAATACGTACACCACTATCATATTTTTCTATTATTTCTTTCTTCAGTTCTATGGTGTTCCTCACTTTCTTTACCAAAGAACTGGCACTAGGAGCTTTCTTTGGGCCCATGGTAGCTTATTTAGTAGTCACACACAATAATCAAGGGCCAAAAACAATGAATTGTTAATAAATGTTTTGTATAAACTCCTGGGGTGATGTTCACTCAAGCATAAACAATGCTAGACTGCGTGACAATGTGCGTGGGTGGCGGGCCTACGGCCTTTGTATGTGCGCGGCACTAGTGGACAGGTCCCATACGAAAACTAAAACAATCGGCGAAAACTAAGACAAATTTTCCCTGAAAAAAGTCGGCGAAAACCAAAATCGGCGAAAACTGGGACAAGCGAAAACCAAGGGATGACTGTATTCAAAAACCTAAACTTACTCACCATACAAGACATCCATACTTTTTACTGTGCCTATTACATACATAGAACACTCTATGCAGATATTAACCCACCACTCAAACTTCTCCTTACTAATTTTAACAAGACACATGACCATAACACTAGACACAGATCACTCCTCGATGTTCCCCGTGTCCACCTAACACTATGTAAAAACTCAATGCACATAAAAGGCACGAAAATTTGGAATTCATTACCTGTCATTGCCAAAGAAACCCTACCTGTACCCCAATTCAAAGCGATGCTAAAAAACCACCTTCTCACCCAAAGCTAATTGCTCCATATCAACCATTCCCAGCAAAGTAGAATAATCATTTAACGTAAAACCTGACTTTAAAGTCAATGTATTGTATGAATGAACGAATGAATGAATGTAAAACCTGTTATGAATAATACTTACTTAGCTAATTATTCCCACAACACTTACATTATAATGACCAGGTAAACTAACTGCAATGCAATTAATTGTTTTAAATTGTTATCTCACTCAATTAGTTGCATTGCTGCAATAAATTGCTACAATTAATTGATATGTTCAACTTATATTCAAACTTTAAAACTTAGATATGCAACTTTACTTATTTTATAAATTATCAACCATAACTTTTTATTATTTTATTATTATTATTGCTTTAATTTGTTTATTCTGATTTAATTAATTTTATAATGAAGACAAAAGTACAAAACTATGTTCAAATTTCATAGCTTAAATACTCACCTTTACTCAGTGTATACTATCTACAATAATTCTTACAATTTAGTTTTAAGTTAATTTTAAGTCTGCCCAAAATGCCCTGCATACTAGGGGCTTTTGGCATGTACACCTCATGTAATCTCAATAACCAAATGTAATTCTTTGTATCATGTCCAAATAAAAATTATTATTATTATTATTATTATTATTATTATTTGGCATCATTACAAAGTGGGCAGAGCTACAGCAGAGGGAGAAGCAGCAGTGTGTCAGTAACTCTTTGACACTTCATCCCACTATAAAATATTGTATAATTATACTATTACTATCAATAAATATTACCTACCTATCATATTTATTCCAGAGTAATATTAGGTATAACATAAATAACGGAGAAGCATAATAAAACTGACATTATATAGAGAGGTATTGAAGGGTGGAGGGTGGAGGATAAAAGAAAAAGTGACCAAGAAAACATTACGCACCTGAAGGGTAACTATTGAAGATCACTCTTACCCTACGCAAAGACTGAAAAAAGTGCGATTTAAAAAAAAAAAATCCCAAGTACAGTGGTCCCTCGGTTTTCGCCGAAAATTCGTTCCAGAATGCTGCTCAAGTGCCATTACCGAACGAATTTACTTCCTTAAGAAATAATGTCACGTAGGTTAGTCTATTTCAGACCCCCAAAAATACACTTGCAACAGCACTTACGAAAATACACTTACATAAATGTTCGAGTTTGGAGATGCACGAAAACCGAGGGACCACTGTACAGTACAGTCAACCCCACGGTTCTTGTCGGTAATTCGTTCCAGAGGGCCCGTTGACCACCGGTTTGGTCGAACTCTGATTCTATTTTCCCCGTAAGAAATAATGGAAATAAAATTAATCCGTTCCAGACTTCCAAAAGTAGTAAAATAAAATATTTTTAGAACTTTTGACATTAAATTATACACAATTTTAAAAAAATTAAGAAATAATAGTACAATAACATGTCACTTACATTTATTGAAGAGTTGTTGATGTGGAAGACGGAGGAGGGGAGAAGGGGAGTACAGTAGGGCCCCCACTTATACGGCAGGTTAGGTTCCAGGCTAGTGCCTTAAAGCAAGAAAATTGAAAGAAGAATCCATTGATTTTCAGGTGCTTCATGACCACATGAAAAAGCTAGCTGCTGTTATCACACCAACCTGCTAAGGATCTCAGGATACCCAAGGTCACCATCAAACACCATTGCTTTCTTTGGTAAATTGAATAAGCTTTGTTAAAATAAATTCAAAAAGATAAAATTAAGCTCTGTACACACTGTACTTGATTGTGAAATTGAACGATACCGCCAGTCCACCTTCATAATGATGTTTTATGTCATAATGCACAGGTCTGTTATCTTTATTTGCTTGAAATTGTGCAGTTTAGTCATATTTTCTTTATTTACGAACCACTATGTTTATTATTTAGGTGACTAAATGCCGGGAACAAGAGGCTAGTAACCCTTCCCTGTATATTACTAAATTTAAGTAGAAACTTTCTTTTTTTCTTTTGGGCCACTCTTGCCTCGGTGGGATACGGCACGTTTGTTGAAAGAAAGAAGTAGTAGTTTATTATTTATTTTTCCAAGGGTGATACTATCAAGTCTGGCAGTGCACATTAGACCCACCCTGCCTTGGTGGAAATGAAGAGTGTTTTCAAAGAAAATTTTAAGTTCCCTCAGGTATTCCTACAAATATGCCAAATTGCTTTGGAAACAACTATTAAAATTATTGCAGTTACAATTAGAGAAAGAATTTTAAAGTTGAGTCATGAAAAGAAGTTCCTTGACCCTTTAACTGTCAAACCATTGATTCATGCTTACTATTGGCACTCATAATATTGATCAATGTTTTATTTTTCTTGCCTTTAAATATGGCACCAGAAGCCTGATAGGCCTAGACAGTATGGAATGGGTCTTAACACACTGTTTGCACAGTACAGTAGGGCCCCACTTATACGGCAGGTTAGGTTCCAGGCTAGTGCCTTTAAGCAGACATCGCCGAAAAGCAGAATGCCATTTTTTCCCCACTTTCAATGTGTACAATGCTAGACAACAAGCTTACACTAACTTATATTAAGTTAGTAATAGTAATTAGGCATTAAAAAACACAATGAAAAGTAAGATACACACTGAGTACACTTATTACTACCTTAAAGTATTAACATTGATGTGAGAGGTGAGTGGCAGGTATTTCTAAAACAAGTAAAACATTAAAAGGAATTTTCTTTTCCTTGCAAAGCCTCAACTGTAGGTTTAAAATAGTCTGTGAACCAATTTATGAAAAGATCAGTAGTCATCCAAGCTTTCGAATTGGATTTATAATAAACAGGGAGGCTACCTTTGCATAGTTCTTTAGGGCCCTAGGATTCTGAGTGATAAATTATCATAGGTTTTAACTTGCAATCCTCAGCAGCATTAGCTCCTAGCAAGTGTGTTACTGACATTTTTGGTTATCTCTGGGTTCTCTACATTGCTGCTGTTATATGTAACTGCATTTGATGGCCATTCCCAGCGATCAACATATACCTTGTTAGTAAGTTTATTCAGGTATACACAAATACAGTTACATAGATTATCATACATATAGAATATGCGTAGAGAATCTAGGATAACCCAAAAGTCAGTTCACTGAGTTTAATCATTTCTGTCTTGCACTTAAAGAAGAGGCCACGACTCCTCTCTTTATCACAACTGCTTAGACGCCATAGTCAATGAGAGCCAACTAGTTAACTAAAGAGTAAACGAGAGAGAGAACGAGATACAGAGTTCAGACAAGGTAAAAAAACAAACTTGAACAGGTAGTGGGGCGATCACCGGGTCAGGCAAAATGAATGCACTACGTGTCCACTTTTAGTTTATCTCAGATACGTTTGTAAGAGTTTGTGAAATTTCCTGACCTCAAAATACTTTTTTATTATAATACACTACTCACAATACAAATACTACATTGTGTAAAAGTTGTACAAGTTAGTACAGAATAAACAAAACAGCAACACTCCCATTCTCATGCACACACTATTTTTAGAGTTAATGATAGAACATGTATACACATAATAAAAAAGAAGCGCTAAACCCACAAGGGTCGTGAATAGCTGTATATAGAGTGAAGGCATATGAAAGAAATATTTTCACAGTTATCCTCAGTGTTTGACTAGAGAAAACGTACTCTCTCCGATAATTCTACTAAGTCGCTTTGCAACAAATCTCATATTTGTCAATTTTTATTCTGTGGGTGTATGTATCATGTTTATATGCTATGTAACGTGTTTTTTAAATTTTGAAGAAAATATCGTGAGATGAATTAATGAAAATGTCTATATTAACGTAAAATAATAATATTTAATGTGCCCAAGAGCATTATTATTAGTATTTACGTAATGCTTTCCTCCGCCCGGCAACACCACAGCATATAAACAGCATGCTATATGCTTTGTAACGTGTTTTTATATAATTTTGAAGAAAATATCATAGATGGATTAATGAAAATGTCTATATTAACGTAAAATAAGACATTTAATGTGCTCAAGAATGATTATTATTAGTACATATTACGTAATGTTTTCCCTCCGCCCGGCAACCACCATATATATAACATATATATAAAAGAAATATGTTTATTTGCCATTTAACGTGTTTCTTATATACTGAAGAAAATATCATAGATGATTAATCCTTTGACTGTCAGAGGCCCCATTCTGAAACTGTCATTCCCATGTCGGAAGACTTTGGAAAAAAATAAATTATTTTTTCTTATGAAATGATATAACTTTCCCGATTGTAATGACAATTCAAAAGTATGAAATTTAATTGAAAACTTACGGAATTACGCCCGCAGTTAGCGATGTCAGTGATATATACGCACGGCGATTTCGCTCGACTTTGAGCCTGGTTTTAGCCAATTCCATTGGGATAGTCGACCAAACTCATAGCTATTTCTTTAGAACCCATTTGTTCTATCATTGAGTACAGGAAATCACCAATTTACCGATTTCAACTACCCAATAAAGTGGTCAGAAAATGGCAATTTCACAATTTCATGCAAATAAAAGATGTCAATTTCAAAACAGGGTCCAGGAATAAACAATGCAGACATGTTCTAGGCCTCTTACATTACTCTTGTTTTCTATTTTGATTTTTTATTCATTACAAAAATAGAAGATTTATTGTTATGCAGACTAGCTGCATTATTGTAAAACTGTATAAATAATATCTGTGCACTTGTGAAAGAATATTAGACTCACCAGTTGATGTGTATTGACGATGGTGTGATTTGTTTATTTTGAACATTGGCAAAACTAAGATTTTATTTGAGCTCAATTTCAAGACTGCTTACATCACAGAAACGAATCAAAAATTATCTCTTCCTGTAATATGTTTTCCATTCTATCAAATGAGACCATGAAAGAGAATACAACCATAAATACTATACGAAAATACATTCAAAGACAAAAGTTAATGGAAAAAAACGGTCGGAGTTTTTTCTCATTATGTACTGCTTGCTGCAGGATTTTTTATACTGTGCACACTGACCACACAGACCCATTCTCTCACATGTGGGCCTACCAGCTTTCTCCTGCTTGATTTGAGGCCACTAGAATTCTAGGCGTATAAATACGTCCGAAACATTGGCTCGTAAGACGATATATACGTCCGAAACAGTCAAAGGGTTAATGAAAATGTCTATATTGACGTAAAATCGGACATTTAATGTGCCCAAGAGTGATTATTACATAATAAAGAGATATGCTCACGGAAAATGTAAACAAACCAGGTGGCGCACGCCGTATCTGAAAAGACCGATCGCCGTATACAAAAGTTTTGGTCATACTTGAACTCGCCGTATGAACGGGAATGTCAAAAGCAGGGCCCTACTGTATTAAAAACTGGGATCGCTTAGTACTCCAAGGGGAGCACCAGTTCAATTGAGTGCCATCTAGAGCAACAGTGTGGTAAACTCCAGGATTCACTAATGCCATATCGTATTAACATTTCCCTTTTAGGAGGAAAGTGATGTTGATCCCGAGTTTAGTGACTTTGAGATGGATGTACATAGTGGTCGAGGAAATATCAGAAACCTAGATAATAACTCCAAAACATTTGTGCCACATCCTTTCAATTTGATGCAACAGGTAGTGTCATCCTGCCAGAATGTCCTATCACCCATGCCCTAAGTAGAGAGAAAGAAAGAGAGGATTCTGCAAAGCGTAATACAGTGGACCTCGGTTATCGGCCGTAATCCGTTCCAGAAGATCGGCCTAAAAGCGAAATGGCTGATGTTTAAATAATATTCCCCATAAGAATTAATGTAAATAAAATTAATCCATGGAGGCAAAGAAGGGAATGTACGAAAGTATAGTGGTAGCAACACTTTATATGGGTGTGAAGCATGGGTTGTAAATCTGCAGCGATGAGGGCTGGAGGCAGTGGAGATGTCCTGTCTAAGGGCAATGTGTGGTGTAAATATTATGCAGAAAATTCGGAATGTGGAAATTAGAGAAGGTGTGGAGTTACTAAAAGTATTTGTCAGAGGGCTGAAGAGGGTTTGTTGAGGTGGTTTGGTCATTTAGAGAGAGAATGGATCAAAGTAGAATGAATTGGAGCGATAAATCTGTAGGGGAAGAGGGGTAGGGTCGCCCCGAAAAGGTTAGAGGGAGGGGGTAAAGTGAGATTTCAGGGTGAGGGGGCTTGGACTTCCACCAAGCATGTGTGAGCGTGTTAGGATAGGAATGAATGGTTTTTGGGACCTGACAAGCTGTTGGAGTGTGAGCAGGGTAATATTTTCGTGGGAAAGTTGATCTGTGGAACCAGTTAATTGATTTATTGGACTTGAGTCCTGGAAATGGGAAGTACAATGAGTGCACTTTAACCTTGACTGTCGCAACCCCCAACTTGAGTGCTCTCCCTGGTGTCGCAAAATATTAAAAAAAAAAAAATATTTTTTCTTATCAAAATGTTAAGATTATTTTTCTGATTGTTTATCCTAAATTTTTTTTTGCGATCAATACTTACTGAGATAAGGAGGCACAAAGTTGGCAGAAAATGAGCCACGTATGGCAATAGCGGCGCATGCCGCTCACCGGTACACTTATATTTACTCCCATTCGAAGGTTTCTGTATTTTCCAATTTTTTTTTCCAAGTAACTTATGTGGCCTGTGAGACCAAAGGTGCTGTGTACATATATACAACATATATACACTCGTTGTATGCAACACAATAACTACACAAACATTATTATCATTATATTGTTTTACAGAACTTGTTTACACAAACCAACAATGCAAAAAATTTTTATTACTATTGTTCTATAATATATATACACATATATAATGACTGGACACTTTCCATTAACTTCCTTAGCACTTGAAGCTGTGTGTGTGTGTGTGGACATCTAAATTTGCTGAGTCAGGGTAAGGCACAGCTGTCAAAAATGACATATTATACCATTACTCACCACCTCACTGCTGTCAACCTGTCAACACAAAAGGGGACCCATGTCTTTCCCACAACCTCCTTCCCAGCTTCCCTTTCTTCCTCTCATCTCTTCCTTTACTGCCTTCTTTCTTCCTTCTTCCTTCCTTCCTCTCATCTCTTCCTTACCGTCTCCTTTCTTCCTTCCTGCCTTCCTTTTTTTCTTCCTTCCTTTCTTACTTCTTTGTTCCTTCCTTCCTCTCACTTCTCCTTCCTTTCTTTCTTCTTCCTTTCCTCCTTCCTTCCTCTCATCTCTTCTTTCCTTCCTCTCATCTCTTTCCTTTCCTTCCTCTCATCTCTCTTCTTTCCTTCCTTTCATCTCTTCTTTCCTTCCTTCCTTCCTCTCATCTCTTCCTTCCTTTTTTTCTTCCTTCCTTCCTTCTGGTATCCTGGGCATTCCTTTTGTCACAAACCTCAAACCATGAAATTCATCTTCAGAGACGCTTCCATCTGTGTTAGAGCTATCACTGGGGAAGAGAAGAGTCCCAGATTTGCCGGGGAGCTTCAGGTATTTCTTACTGCTAGGCATGCTGAACATGGACTAATGAAATGGCTTTCCCACAATGCACCACTGGCTGCCCGATTTTTTTTATATTGCACACATTTGACCACATACAGACGATATTTCATGTGGGCCTACCAGTTTCCCAATTTGATTGAGGACAGGCTGGAGAGACAACACTGTCTGAAAACAGATACTCTAATGATACACACTAATCAGCACACCCATGATAATAAAACCAGTATATATCATCCATATCACTAATCCTGATCTCTTCTGATGGGAGTGATTTGTGAGTGAGGAAAGGAAAGAAGGATGGATGAAAGACAGTGAAGGCTGAGTTATTATATTTTCATCCTCTTAACAAGCACACAACACTTATCTCATAAGGAATAATGTAAAATAGACTAGTCCTTTTACAATTCCCAAAAAATATACCTTACAAAAGCATTTAAAAAATAAACTTACATAAAGGGCGATTTTGGGGACCATCGTAACTCGAGGTACCACTGTATTTTCTTTTGGGGATTTCTTTTCTTTTTGTGTCACCCTGCCTCGGTGGGAGACGGTCACTTGTTGGAAAAAAAAAAAATTAATTTATTCCAGACCCCCAAAATATTCACAAAAAATACATTTTTTAAAGAATAACTATATAGTGAGGAGGGGTTGTTGAGGTGGTTCGACATGAAGAGAGAATGGAACGACAGAATAACTTTGAGAGCGTATAAATCTGTAGTGGAGGCTGCTGGGTAGGGGTCGGCCTAGGAAAGGTTGGAGGGAGGGGGTAAAAAAAGTTTTGTGTGCGAGGGCTTGGACTTCCAACAAGCATGTGAGCGTATTTGATAGGAGTGAATGGAGACAAATGGTTTTTACTACTTGACGTGGTTGTTGGAGGTGAGCAAAGTAACATTTATGAAGGATTCAGGAAACCGCAGGCCGGACTTGAGTCCTGGAGATGGGAAGTACAGTGTCTGCACTCTGAAGGAGGGGTGTTAATGTTGCAGTTTTATAACTGTAGTGTAAAGCACCCCTCTGGCAAGACAGGGATGTAGTGAATGATGATTGTTTTTCTTTTTCGGGCCACCCCTGCCTTGGTGGGAATCGGCCGATGTGTTAATAAAAAAAATAACTATAGTTTTACATACACAAAAAAATATATACGTACATTTAGTACTTAAATGAGCAATACAATAGATAAATAAACATTTAAATAAACATTTAAAATCCCATTTAAGTACCTTTATTGAAAATTGTTGTTGGCATCTGGAAGATAGGGAGGAGAGAGGGAGGACTTAGTGTTTGGAAGGGGAATCTCCTTCCATAAAGACTTTAGTAGTGCCCTTATCCGGGGTTACTCTCTTTGTCTTTTACTGCCATTTAGGACCAGCTTGAGAGTCACTGGGACCCCTGTCGCACAAAAATAACTGTCCAGAGAGGTCTGTTTCTGGCATCTCTTTAAGATGTTCTTGAAGTAGGACAAGGTTTTGTCACTGAACATGTTGTAGATATGGCTTGTTTCAGCTTGCTCAGGGTGGTATTTCTCCACAAAACTTTGCAACCTAGTCCACATTTCACACATTTCCTTAATCACTGAATAAGGCACCTTCACTCCCTCTTCCTCCTCCTCTGAAGCAAGTTCTCAGCTGTGGTCTGTTGCTGTTCCTGAATATGAAGGTCTTGTACTAGGTGTTGCTCTTCCCTGTGGTCCTCCACCAACTCTTCCACATCCTTGCCACTAACCTCCAACCCCATGACTTCCCCTAATCCACAATAGATTCCACAACAGGCAGAGGGTCAGCAGGGTCAGGGTCAGCCCCAAACTTTCAGAAACTCTTGGACACACCCAGCCAATTTTCCAAGCAGAGTTCAAAGTCCTGAAGTCACTTCCTCCTAAGCCCATATATAAGGGGGCTGTGTGACCACATTGCACGCGGACACTAAAACTGGTCCGATTTTATTCTTTTTGTGTACGTTTAGAAGCATATATGTAATGGAGTATGACGAAGTTTCAATAAGATCGTCAACAAACAACTGAGAAAAAAAGGCAGAGGGTCAGCAGGGTCAGGGTCAGCTCCTTAAACCTCTTCAAAAACTCTTGGACACAATCCACAATTTTCTCCAAGCAGAGTTCAAGTCCTGGAAGTCACCCTCCCAAGCCTTACCTATAAGGCTTATGCAATGGGGGATACTGAAGTGATTCCTCCAGAACTCTCTTAGGCCTGCACTAGTCCGAGGTCACTAAAGCACCTTTGAAACACTGCTTTTGTGTAGAGTTTTGAAGTTAGAAATGACCTGCTGGTCCACGGGCTGGATGAGAGGAGGGTGTTAGAGGCAAGAACGTCACTGTTATGAAACTGAAGTCCCTAAACAATTGGTCTACCAAGTCTGAGGATGAGCAGGAGCATTGTCCATTACCAGGAGGCACTTGAGTGGCAGTTTCTTTTCCTGGAGGTATTTTTTCACACTGGGGCCAAACACATCATTGACCCACTCTTTGAAAATTTGCTTGGTGACCCATGCCTATTATTAGCTTTACACATCACACACAATTTACTCTTGAAGATATTGTTTTTCTTGAACACTGCGATTTTCAGAATGATACACCAGTAAAAGCTTCACTTGAAATCCCCACTAGCGTTAGCACAGAACAAAAGGATAAGCCTGTCTTTCATAGGCTTGTGTCCTTGCAGTGCCTTTTCCTCCTGCGTAATGTGTAGGTCTTCTTTGGCATTTTCTTCCAAAGAGGCCTGCTTTGTCACAATTGAACACTTGTTGGGGTTGTACTTTCAGCCTCTATGTACCCCTTGAATTCACTCAGATATTTTTCAGCCGCACATTTGTCAGAACTTGCAGCCTCGCCATGCCTTACCACACTGTGTATGTCACTACGCTTCCTAAATCTCTCAAACCAGCCTTTGCTGGCCGTAAATTCACCAACAGTAGCACTTGTTCCATTTTCTTTACAAGATCCTCATGCAACTGCCTTGCCTTCTCACAAATAACCACCAACAACACTGGCCTGCTAATTGTTTTTCAGTGATTCACAACAACAATAACTTCTATATCTTTCATTATTTGTGACCTTTGTTTCAAGAAGCACATTTACTCCTTCTTTCGCAACATTAGCTTCCTTTGATTGTTCTTTCTTTGCCACGATAGAAGTGATTGTTGATTTGTTTTTCCCATACATCCTGGCAAGTTCCAACACCCACACACCACTCATATTTCTCAATTATTTCTTTTTTAATTTCCACGTTTCTCATTTCTCTTTACCAAAGGAACTTTACAAGGAACTTCCTTTGGGGCCATGGTTACTTATTTTGGAGTTGCAATTAGTGAATAACCACCAAAATCAATGGATTATAGCTAAATGTTTGATGAATGAGATAAAGATTCCTCACTTGCCCACAAACAAAGCCAGACTGGACACGAGAGGCTGCCGGGCAGGTGTGGACGCGTCCCATTTCGGCCGATAAGTGGGCCAACGGCCCAGAAGCGAAAACCGTCTATAAGCGAGTTGGCATAAGAGGAACAGCCGAAAAACTGGGGTTCCACTGTACATGTTTGACTGGCTGGCTGCTCCTGGCTGACGAGATGACTCTGGCTGGCTAGCTGGCTGGCTGACTAGCTCTGTCTGTCTCTATCTCTCTCTGTGTCTCACTTATCTGTCTGCCTTTCACTGTCTCAGAGAGAGCTGCTCATGAACCAGAATCAAGGACTAAGTAAGTTTATTTAGCACAGGTACATACAGTTGTTATACATAGTGTAAATTACCTAGGATAACCCCAAAAGCCAGACAAAGTGCTATGCTGTGCATGTGGATATGAGACATGAGCATGAAGGGCAGTAGTACACACATTGTGGCCTTCGGTTGCATTTTTCCACTTGTTCAAATGTGACAATTCTGCAACATGTGTACACTGTTGGTTCATGAGTGGCTCTCTGAGACAGACAGACATGTTTGTGTGGGAACAGTGAGAACAATAAAAAAATATATGCCAAGGTTCATGGGGAGCAGTACACGATCAGAAATATTGAGTGACTGAACCATGTGACACTTTGTCTGACACCATGTTTCAAGGAGTTTCATATACTCCAGCACTTCTAAAACATTGCTAGGACCTATAAATAGTTTGTATATATTTCTAGACAACAGTATAGACTACAGTAGGTGAACATATTCACCTGTCATGTATTTGTGACTGATTACTATTTCTGTACCTAATATTAGTGTCAAAACAAAGATTGGCTATAAAATCACAAGAACTACTATAATAATGAACAGAACATAAAATTATGTAAATTTAAAAACAAGAAAAAGAGGCACAGTGGTCCCTCGGTTTTCGTGCATCTCCAAACCTGAACATTTATGTAAGTGTATTTTCGTAAGTGCTGTTGCAAGTGTATTTTTGGGGTCTGAAATAGACTAACCTACGTGACATTGTTTTCTTGTTGAAGTAAATTCATTCGTAATGGTATTTCCTGAGCAGCATTCTGGAACGAATTTTCGGCTAAAACCAGGACCACTGTATAGGCAACATTTCTGTAAGTGGCAGGACTCCATGTTGCCATCACATGAGCATCCAGTGCCAACTTCACATCTTTTATCTCGATAAGTACTGACCTAAAAAAAAATTTTGGTCTTGTTACTCAGAAAATTGCCCACTTTTTTTTTTTTTTTTTTTCAAAAATATTTGGAGCACTAGCAGTAAAACATGGATCAACATTTGGACAGTTTAAAGGGTTAATGATGTACAGCCTTTCTTCGATTAGCCACATACTTGCTTACCGACGACTCGACTCACGATGGGCTCTGACCAGTTTGCATACCTAAATACATGCAATGTATATTAGAGCTGATTTCCTATTCTGTTTATTACAGTATACAGTACACTACTGTATTAACATTTAAAAATATACCAGAAATGTTATAAATGGTGCAAAGGTAACATTAAAACAATATCAAAGATGGTTGACTCAAACCCACTACCATTAAAAAGTGACATATGCTCCTCACTTAGCGACAAATGCTGACCGAATGTGGGCTTAGGAACAAACTCCGTCGTTAAGTGAGGAGAGCTGTAATTTATTACCTCATATTTTGGAAATACCTATTAGAGTTTGTGGGAGTGAACTCCAGCTCTTGATACTTACTCTTAACCTTCAACCAGTGTGATTGAACCCTTGTCTCTTTTTTTTTGAATTCTCCATGCAGTCGGTTTCGCCGCATCGCTGCTTGGCTCATTCTCCTTGTCTCTATCACTCGCACAGTGGCAATTCTCGGGAAGCTCTATACATAATCTCAAGCTCCAGAAGGTTGTTCGGAAAAGCCACTAAACAAATTTGTTCCCATGATGAATAAAGTAAATTAGATTAGTCTGTTTCAGACCCCCAAAATACACTTATAAAAGCACCTACAATAATACACTTAAATAATTGTTCGAGTTGGGAGCTGTTCGAAACTCAGGGTACCACTGTATATTGAAGAAATTCATCCTGATATTCCTGTGGCTCATTTGGGTGTATAATTTTCAGCCATACCTTCTTGTTCTTGTAGCATCCTTGGTACAGTCTTTATCCTGGTTTATCTCAGAAAGTTTTGTTTGTATTTTAACAGTTGTACCAGTATGAGTGCCCATGGCCCAGTGCTCAGGCTGAGATTGTGTGCATCAGTGCATACAAGACACCAGGAGATAAGCTGCAGTTTTCGTAAGAGCTTCCCAAACAATCATGAACTTATTATCCCTTGCACATGACCAGTCAGCCCCCTGCAGCTGATGACTTCATGCCTGTCTTAGTCTATGTGCTTATCAAGGTAAGTTTATTTATATTTTTTAATCATACTATTTTCAAAATTTTTTAATGTTATTTACAGTAGACCGTTATATTACACGGTTCTATTTGGATGTTTTGGTTATAGCACTATTGAAGAATTGTGGCATAATTTTATCAACGCTTTGTAAAAATTTAATTAACACGGTTCAGTTTGCGGGAGGGGAAAAATTTGGAGCACGCCCGCAGGATACTTCAGGCTGTGGGTTAGACCATTGAGTCAATGAGGAAGACAGTTGAGTCAACGGGGAGACCTACCACTATCCCTCACCACCCTCCACCTCCTCCACCACCCCCACCACCCTCCGCCTCCTCCACCACCCCACCACCCTTGTCCCAGCCTTCGGTTCATACGCGTGTAGGACCATTCTCTGCTAGGGGCTAGCTGTGTTTATTTTTTTGTTTGTGGATTGAGTTTAGGTCTTTTAATTACCATATCTTGTATCTGTCAAGCAATCGTTACACCCAGGAGGCATACCTGTGTTGCTGAAAGTAGCAAGAAAAGGTATAAGCATTTAAGTCTTAGAATTAACAAAGAAAATAGAGATACATGTATTAGACAAGAGATAGATTGTGGCCATAATGAAGCATTACTTTGTGCACATAGAAAGAATGAGGTAAATTTGAGTTTGTGTGATGACTGACTTACTGACTGATTTACGACTGACTGACTGACTGACTGACTGACTGACTGACTGACTGAGATGATTTACTGACTATTAGTTAGACTTTTCACTGAAGAGAACCCTAAAACGGTGTCTAGAGCAGCTGATGCCTTACCTTCAGTTGTATAATTTACTGCAGGGTAAAATAGAAAGAAACCCATTACAAAATTTATGCACACTCCAGTACAACCATCGACTTCAGTACCAGAACCTCTACCATCCACCTCGGGTAGGGCCACAGCATAACTCTCCACTCTCTACAATCATCCACAAACACCAGCCCCCAAATTTTAAGGAAAAAATACTATTTTTTCTGTTGCATTTGTAATTTTAAGCAGAAAACAACATAATACATCATGACAATGAACTACAATTACATATTCACTTTTTTTTTTTTTAAGATGTGGGGGCCTAAAAAAAGTTGTTTTGCTTTTTTTGGGCCCCGGGAACGTAACCCTATTTATCCTATAAGTTCTTCAGTATATCTAAACAGTTTTATCTAAACGGCGTTTCAGGAACGTAACTCCCTGTAATGTAACGGTACTGTATTTAAAAAATAAGATATGTAAGGTATCAAAAAAAAATATGATTTTCTTAACCATTTCTTAGATAGCTATAACTAGGTTTTAAAAAAAAAAAATGCTACATGCACCAGCTTGGTGTGTTTAATTATCTTTATAGATAAAAAGTAAAATTATGCTTGTAGTGACCCTTCTTTTTAATTCTTTCCTATATAAATTTTAAGTGCTTAGTAGCACACTACCTTCTTAGTTTCCTATTCCTGCTATTTACCACTATGTGTTAAGGACTATTTTCATGTCTTTTCCTTATGTAGATTGGGGTTTTTGTATATACACTCCTTTAGGGGGGGGCTTTAATCCAAGAAACTGGCATTACTTTTTTTTTTCTTAGATCATATCTGATTGTCTCCTTTTTCCCCAGGCACTATATGACCCCAGTGGGTTTAGTGCTTGCCCCTGATTAACCCTTAAACTGTCCACACGTAGAAACTTTCACTGCGAAAGGACCGAACGATATCTACGTTTTTTTTTACATTCGTTCAAATTTGGCAAAGGCCCTGGCCCTAGACATGAGAGAATGGGTCCGCCCGTGTGGTTAAAAAAATGGGGAAAGGGGACCGCATGGTACCCCCATTATTTCAGCTCCATCTTGGGTCAACATCATGGCACACCCCGTGATTCCTCCCCCCGTCGTATTAACACTCTACTATTATACTACATCTGTTCCCACTAACACATGCAATGATCTACTTTTTCCCTTATCAATCCAGGAGTTTAGTGGATTTGACAGTGATATAGCCATAATAATCAAGGAATTAGTGAAACTATTGATGACAACCCAGATGCCCCTCAGTTCATCATCGGGGGTGGCCAATGTGGCCAGTGTGGACAGTGGGGCCCCAACCAGACCTCACCCCAGCCCTCTGGGTTGTATTTTCTACCCCAAAGGCAGCTCCGCAAGGGAAATTTTTTTCCATGTGTTATGATAGTGACGATAGTGAAGGTGATATAAGTGACGATGATGAAATCGATTTTAGCCCATAGACGTTGTCAAAGTGACAGTGATTATCTTTTTCCCCAGTGAAACTTTCTTAGGGCGCCATTACCTCGTTCAGGCAGTGTGCCATATGCAGTCAGAGGCAAGGGTCGTGACAGTTCAGTCCAAAACCCCACCACTGATGTGAAAGTGATAATGAAGGAGAGTATGCTGGGTGGAGGAAGAGGTGGTGGGTGGCATGGTGCCTGGACCTCGGGGCCCTGGTGGACAGACAAAGGCCCCGGGCCCCCTCTAATTGTGGGGCCCCCCTCCCTCCCCCCTGCCCCCCCGCCCATGCCACAGGTCCACCCTGCACCATCTGATCGTAAAGGAAGGGACAAATACACCATTGTGACATCCTTTTTTTTGATGGGGGGAATGGCATCATGCCCCCTGCCCTATCACAAATGATCAAAGAGAGACTATTTTCAACTATACTTTGATGAGCCAATAATGAACCTGATTTTATCAGCCCCCTTTACTCCCAGTTAAAGGGCCCAGGTTTTTAGCCCCGGGCTGCGCAGGTGGAAAGATACAACTGTGGTAAAGTATTTATTCCTTGGCACTGTCATTTATGCCACACACATATAAGAACAATATAGCAAACTACTGGTCCACAGACCACTTCATTACACCCCAGTCTTCCGTGCCCTCCTTCCCTGCAACAGTTCCCTTCTGTTGCTGAAATTTTCACTTCTAATGGAATACCCCAAAAACCGAAATGACCTCCTCTACAAAACGAATTGTTTATGTACCTCAAGCAAAATTCAGTGCCTACTTTTACCAAAGAACATTTTTTTGATATTTGATTCTGTTAAGGGGCGACTGTCATTCAAACAATATATACCAAGCAAACGTAATTGCTTTGGTATAAAAAAGTTTTTTATGTGTGACTGTGAGACTGGTCTTGTGTTGGGTGTCATTATCTAAAAGGAAAAATTCTTGATGATACCAGGCGATGTTGGGTATTTCTGGTGATTTTTCGCAAGATGATGCAGCCATACCTTGGCAAAGGGCCATACATTGTTTTACAGACAACTGGTACACAAGCCCTTTCTTGCTGATTTCCCGTGAACAATACTGATATATGGAACAGTGAGAAGAAATAGAAAAAACATGCCAAAGTTCACTGGAGGAAGTATAGTGCAGGGGTTTCATGTCAATGAATCATGGCACTGTCATGGCATGACAAAAGGGAAGTGACATTGCGTCAACCATCCACAGAAACGAGATGGTACAAACAGACAGACTGAGCAAGCTCAACAATCAACCTATTGAAAAGCCAGCTTTTTCATCGACTATACAAACAATATGCGACTAGTCGACAAGTGTGACATGATGATAGGCTTTGTTTTGTGTGCGTAGGGGGGTCCAATGGTATATAAAAATGTTTTTCCACCTTTTGACATTGCAGTGCTCAATGCCTTAACTGTATGAAATAAAGACTGGGGAAACGAAACGATATGCAGAATTCACCCCAAATGTCATCAACAGATAGGGGGAAAGTATTACCACACCTATACCCGCCACTCCACAGTGACCTGTCACCCCACAACAGCGACCTGTCACTCCACAACAGTGACCTGTCACTCCACAACCAAGGGGGGAAATGCCCAACCGAATAATCCTTAACTTCATGCCATACCATAACCATCTACTCCAAAGAAAAAGATTCAGAAAAAATGTGTTGTGTGTGCTTACAGTACACAGCGACCCCAAATGCGGAAAACGATTTTTGTCAGCAATGTGGAGTGGCACCTGTATGAATCCATGCTTCTTCGAGTATATACAGTGGTGGACTTTAGAAACATAAATAGGACCTGTAAATACCTTGTATATATATATATATTTAAAAAATAGTAAAGTGATTAAACCAGGTGTACAAATTTATTTATCAGTGTGAACATGTGTTTTTGTGACAGATGAATAATTAAAAAAATTTGTGTCTAAACAAGAATTGGCAATGAAAAGAATAGATCTGCATAAAACAAATTATCATAGCATGAAAAAAAAGAAAATGGGAAAAAAAGGAAAAAAAAGATAAAAGTTTTTTTTTCTGCGGGCCCGTGCCCATGTTCCACACCACATTTTGCACCAACCCGGGGGGTTTTATCTCGGTAAGTACTGGCCCAAAATGTTTTTTTAGCCTATCCATTTTTAAAATGTTTTCTTTTTTGAAAAAAAAAAAAAAATTTTTTTTTTTCAAAATATTCAGCCCGCGAGTGAACGTATATCACGTGTGGACAGTTTAAGGGTTAAAATAAATATTTCTTTTATGCATAAGTAATTAATTAACTTTTTTAACAGGGAAATCCACCAGCACTTTGTCCACCGGGGAGTAGTTTAAACTCTTCTTTGAGAAAAGGCTGAAAGGGGGAGGACCAGTAGGGGACACAGTTTTTTTGCAGCTATCGAGTTCATCAAGACTATGGACTACATGCTTTGACAGGCTGATTGTATGTCTGAGTAGGGCATTGTATGTCCATTATTAACCCCTCATCTTCAGCTGTAATCTTGCTAAAATGGGGTCAGCTGCTTGATGTAAAAAAATTCATGATAGCTCATTTTCAAAAGGGTGTGTGAGGATAGCCAATGAGATGTTGCACAAATCTTAATTCTCAAAAGATTGAACAAAAAAATTTTGTCCCGTATCAGGTAATTAACCCGCTTCAGGCTGTGTTAAAAAGTAGCTTTTTCATCAAGGAAAATTTTTGAATCTGAGTAAAACACTGTTGTTGTCAGTGTTGAAGGGGGAGTCATTTTGTAAAGCCTAACAAATGTGTCATTGTTCTGCATTTTAAGATAAATTTATTAAATTCATTGGATGCTTGTAGTTTTTTTTAAAAATATAAATAACTATTATTACCATTGGTTTGTCTGTCAGCTAGCAGTTAGGCAAGATTTGATTATAATTGATGTTGGAAAATATCAGTGATTATTTATACTATTATGTTTCTAACAAATTTTAAAAGATTTTTTTATAGTTTTTCTTTTTAAAACAATAAAACATTTTTTACATCTGACAATATGCTCTCCTTTATACAACAAGCCAGCTTTCACAGAATCTTTCCTGATTACATGGTAAAAGGTCATCTCACATTCCCCCATCCTTGCTTCTCCATTTCTGGTTAATGCAGTATTGGGGGAGCAGTATTGCTGAAGGTATTGAATCCCAGCCAAAGAGGTGCAGGGTCATATCTGCAGCTACACAGGGTTTTTGGAACATTATTTTCTGTTGTATGCAATGAATCATCAACTCCCGGCAATATCCAAGACTAACTTTATCCCCACAAAGGTTTCCACTTTACAACAATTTAGAGACAGCATAAAAGGATGATAGTTTTAAAATACATTATTAATTCCTCTGCAAATTTAAATGGTTGTGTAGATCTTATGGTTGTAGACAAATACTACAGTAATATATAAGGGATTATTTAAAGGTCTTAATGCCTTGTAGAGGAATGATATACTGGATCACTAACGTATATTTATCTGTGTTTAAAAGTAGTTTGATCGGGGATCTAATTATGTAGGTATTTGCAGGTTTTTTTAAAAAGAGTTTATCTCTCACTGTATAATTTGATCATGGATTTTTCCCTTTTGCTTTGTGATGGCTTTCTGGAAATTTTGTACAATGTTTTTTTTTGTATTATTTATGTTCGAAGGGGGATAAAGAATTTATTGAAAGACCAGTATATATTTCTGTGGCTTTTAAAGGATTTTTTTTTGTAGTAGTTCTCCAAAGACAAAATTGTAAACAGCCCTAAAAAATTTTCTCATTACTGTATTTTACAAATCATATCTAGTTCTGTTTCTATTAAAAATGAAACTGAATTGTAGAATTTCCTTTTAAAACTTTCATAAATTGTATTTTTAATAATTTTTTTTTTTGAGCAAACCTTCCTCTGATAATTTGAAATAATGTAGAATTAGTCTGGTCTCAGTGAAGCAAATTCCAACTAATCAAAAAGTTGGCTCTACACACACTGTACATGGTCCATGGCAGGTGATTAACTCTTCATTGTACATGCTCATTTATTAGTCTTAAAAATGTTCTTCCAAAGAAAATTTGAGTTGCATCTACTCATTAATTGTATGATAATATCCATATCAAACCAAAAAATTTAATACTTTTCTCTCATTATTTTGTATGTATATTTTTACAGGGGTCCCCGAAAAAGTTAATTACCAGACGGCTATTCAAGGCCGAACCAAGGGAAATTTTTTTTCCCAAAAGAAATAATGAAAATTAAATTAACCCTTTTCACCCCCCCCAAAATACAGTGGCCCCGGGGAAAAAAACCCACACCTAAAGCCCAAAGGCCATTAGGGCAATTTCTTTAAGGGAAAAAATTTCACGTGGGTTTTCTATTTCAGCCCCCCAAAATACACTTCCAAAAGAACTTCAAAAAATATTTAAAAATTTGCCGTTTTCCGGGGGATTCTTAACCGAGGGTCCACTTATTAAAAGCACCTACAAAAATACACTTACAAAACTGTTCGAGGGGGGATACTCGTAAGTGAGGTACCATTTATAAAAATAGATATTTTGTCATGCCAAAAGGTAAAATTCGTCAATTAGAAAGAACTCGTTTAAAAGTAAGTTCTTTCTAAAATTTTCTTTATACGTTTGAAGTTTTTTTTTTCATTTATGTTAATGAAAAAATTAATAATTTTGTAAAAAAGAACCTTAGAAAACTTACCTAACCTTATTATAACAAGCACAATTTAATTTAGCCTTATCTTACAAAATATATTTTAGATAAGTTTACAATAATTTAATAATAAATAGACACAATGAAATATATTTTTTGTTAGGTTCAGAATGATTTTTGTGAAATTAGCATAAAAAATTTTGCATACCTTATTCGGCAAGAAGAGCATTGTATTTAAGCCAAAATCGCAAGTTTTTCCTATATGGGGTGACATTACATGTACGTATATACAGTGGACCCCGGTTAACGAATACCCCGGAAACGTGAAAAATGAAGTATAATTTTGTAAGTTCTTTTGGAAGTGTATTTTGGGGGTCTGTAATAACCACGTGAAATTTTTTTCCCTTTAAAGGGGGTAAAGTCGTAATGGATTTAGCAGACTTCAGGAGTGAAGTTTTTGAAAAGGGGGCCACTGTATATATATATACAGTGGACCCCGGTTTTTTAAATTTAATCCCAGAGGGCGTTACTAACACCGAATTTACAACTCCGAATCTATTTTCCCATAAGAAATAATGGAAATTCAGTTAATCCGTTTCAGACACCCAAAAGTATTAAAATATTTTTGTACAATAAATATACATTAAATTACACAGAAAACAGTGAGACATGAAGAATAAAACAATAATAACATGACACTTACCTTTATTGAAGAGTTGTTGATGTGTGGAAGACGGGAGGAGGGGGGAGGATGGAAGAGTTGCTATTTTTTGGGAAAGGGGAAATCCCCATCCATAAAGACTTCAGGTACCAAGTCCTTTTCCTGGGTTACTTCCTTTGTTTTTTAATGCCACTAGGACCAGCTTGAGAGTCACTGGAACCCCTGTTGCTCAAAAAAGTGTTCCAGAGAGTTCTGTTTTGGCGAATGTTTAGAATTGTCCCGGCGACGGGGGTGTGTGTTTGCGACAGGACAAGATAGTCCTTCAAAATGGCACTAATATAAACTCTATGGCTTATTTTTCTATCATAATTCATCTAATATGACATAAATAATATTAATAACATAGAAACATGACATATACTCTAGAATGAATAAAATGTCATTACGAATGTGAGGACTGGTGTTGTGTTGTTTTTTGTTGGGTGTATAAGGGCCACTGAAAGATAAGCCTTAAATAAAGATGGCCACCAGACACGGCAGTGTTGCCAGTCGCCCTATATAACTCCAACAACATTGGAGGAGTTAAGTTTGTGTCGTCATTTTTCTATAGATTAATGGCTTAACGCTACACTTAATGCTACACTTTATCTCTGGCTGGCACTATAGCCTTATCAACTCCTCTGTTTTAGTATCAAACATATCATAGAATCACTGAATCACTTAAAAAAACAAAAAAAAACAAACAAATTTATTTCATTGCAGGTTACATGGTATGGAAGTTACAATGTAAATTGAGTGCAAGGGGGAGCCACTGACATGCCATGGCATTAGGGCAGCTTATTCTAGTCCTTAAAAACTATGTACTTAATATTAAGAAATTTATTGAGTTTATTCTAGTTAAAAAATTTTTTTCAAAATTACAATATGATGAAATTTTACTGTTTAAATTATTATATAATGATATTAGATCTTAGATTGTTACATGTAAGATTCTTGAATGATAATATGGAATTGAGATTATCTTAAGGAAAATAACATTGAGCATTTTGACATTAACTTAAAAATATGAGTAGGGGTAACATAATAGTAACATATTATTAAAATTGAGATTATCGTATAGGAAAGTAACAATGAGCATTTTTCAAAGTAGTTTATAGCATGATCATTTAGGTTTGGGTATAGGGGGTTTTTGAGTTGAGTCTTAAATTGATTTTCAGACAAGATTATCTTAATATTTACTGGTAATGAATTCCAGTTCTGGGGCCCCTTTTTGTGCATAAATTTTCTGCATAATATTTAACCACACATTGCCCTTAGACAGGACATCTCCACTGCCTCCAGCCTCCTCCTGCTGCAGCATTTGCAACCCATGCTTCACACCCATATAAGAGTGTTGGTACCACTATACTTTCGTACTTTCCCCTTCTTTGCCTCCAGGGATAACGTTTTTGTCTCCACAGATACCTCAATGCACCACTCACCTTTTTTCCTTCATCAATTCTATGGTTAACTTCATCCTTCATAAACCCATCCGCTGACACGTCAACTCCCAAATATCTGAAAACATTTACTTCTTCCATAAACCCTCTCTCCAATGTGATACCCAAATTTTTTCTTTATTTAAATCTTTGATACCCTCATCACCTTACTCTTATCTATGTTCACTTTTAACTTTTTTACCTTTACACACTCCCAAAAGGTATATATATATATATATACAGTGGTACCTGACTTACGATATTTTTCATTCCAGAATGCTGTTCAAGTGCCATTACCAAATGAATTTATCTCCTTAAGAAATAATGTAAAATAGACTAGTCTGTTTAGACCCCTAAAAAGTACACTTACAAAAGCATTTAAAAAAATAAACTTACATAAAGGGTGTGTTTGGGGACCATCGTAAGTCGAGGTACCACTGTATATATATTCTTTCTTTCTTTCAACACGTCGGCGTTTCCCCAGTGGTGGCCCAAAATGAAAAACGAAAGTTTCCCATTTTACATTTAGTAATATATACAGGAGAAGGGGTTCTGGCCCCCTTTCTCCCAGCATGTTATCGCCCCTTTCGACACGCATGGCTACGGAGGAAGAATTCTGTTCCACTTCCCCATGGAGATAAGAGGAAATAAGAACAAGAACTAGTAAGAAAATAGAAGAAAACCCAGAGGGGTGTGTATATATATGCTTGTACATGAATGTGTAATGTGACCTAAGTGTAAGTAGAAGTAACAAGACATGCCTGAAATCTTGCATGTTTATGAGACAGAAAAAAGACACCAGCAATCCTACCATCATGTAAAACAATTACAGGCTTCCGTTTTACACTCATTTGGCAAGACGGTAGTACCTCCCTGGGTGGTTGCTGTCTACCAACCTACTACCTAAATATATATATATATATATACATGTATATATATGTCGTGCCGATTAGGTAAAACTCGCGATTTTGGCTTAAATAGCAACGCTCACCTTGCCATATAAGACAAGTGAAAATTTGTGTATGCAATAATTTCGCCAAAATCATTCTGAACATAACTGAAAAAAATATTTCATTGTGTTTGTTTATTATTAAATTAATGTTAACGTATCTAAAATATATTTAGTTGGGTTAGGCTAAATTAAATTGCGCTTGTTGTAATAAGGTTAGGTAGGTTTTCAAAGTTTCTCTTGGTACAAAATTATAAATTTTACATTAACATAAATGAAAAATATATCTTTAAACGTATAAGAGAAAATTTTAGAAAGGACTTAATTTTAAATGAGTTCTTGCTAATTGACCAGTTTTACCTAATCGGGGCACACACACACACACACACACACACGCACACACACGCACCACCACCACACACGCACACACACGACACACACACACCACACACACACACACACACACACACACACACACACACACACACACACACACACACCACTCACTCACTCACTCACACACACACACACACTCTCTCTCTCACACTCTCTGGAACCCCAGTTAACGAAAAAATTCATTGCAGAAACCTGCTCAAGTGCCATTACCGAGCGAATTTACTTCCTTAAGAAAAAATGTCATTTACGTTAGTCTATTTCAGACCCCCAAAAATACACTTCCACAAGCACTTACAATATTATACTTACATAATTGCACGATTTCCGGGGTTTCGTTAGCCGGGGTTCCACCGTATATACAGTGGACCCCGAGTAACGTAAAACTTCATTCAGAAGCCTGCTCAAGTGCCATTACCAGAATTTACTCCTTAAGAAATATTGTCACGTAGGTTAGTCGATTTCAGACCCCCAAAAATATACTTCCACAAGCACTTACAATAATATACCTACATAATTGTACGATTTCCAGGGTGTTCGTTACTCGGGGGTCCACTGTGTGTGTGTGTGTGTGTGTGTGTATGTCTGTATGTCTGTATGTATGTATGTATATATATATGTATATATATATGTATATATGTATATATATATGTATATATATATTTATATATATATATAATATATATATATATATATAATATATATATATATATATATATAGTATATAATTTATTTATTTATTTATTTATTTATGCCTGGAGCAAAGGGCTAGTAACCCCTTCTCCTGTATACATTACTGAAGTTAAAAAGAGAAACTTTTGTTTTTCTTTTTGGGCCACCCTGCCTCGGTGGGAAACGGCCAATTTGTTGAAAGAAGAAGATATATACAGTGGACCCCCGAGTATCGGCCGTAATCCTTTTCAGGTAGGCCTCAACTTGAACTGGCCGAAAGTCAAACTAATATTTCCCATAAGAAATAATGTAAATACAATTAATTCGTTTCCACCCAAAAATATTCACATTAAATTCATTTTTAAAGAATAAATACTATAGTTTTACTTGAAAACAGTGAGAAATAATATAAAGACTAAT
>WNWK01016178.1:0-45647 GCA_009830355.1 Cherax destructor
CTACTACTACCCTACCACTACTCCCCAAAAATTTTTCCACCCCACCAATTTTTTGTGCCCCCCCGTCTTCCCCAAAAAATCCCCCTTCCCTGTCCTGTGTGAGTGTAACTGAAAATGGTCCAAGTCGGACCGAAATGTCGTAAAAACTCCTCTTTTTTATGGGGGGTTTTTTTATACCCGGTTTTGTACATGAGTCTTATTCATCAAAAATTGACCCCGGTTTTTTGTACATGATTTTTTATTCATCAGTAATGATACCCAGGTGTTATGCATGAGTCTTATTCATAATTTTGTTCAGGTGTTGTACATGAGCCTTGTTCATCAAAAATGATACCCAGGTGCATGAATCTTATTCATCAATAATGATACCCAGTTGTTGGACATGAGTCTTATTCATTTTGGGGGGGTGTTGTAAAAGGGCATATTCATCAATAATGATACCCAGGTGATGCAGATGGGTCTTATTCTTCCCATAATGTTACCCAGGTGCACATGAGTCTCATTTCAACATATAACTACCTCAGCATTTATTTAACTTTTTTTCTAGGGGGGTTTCATATTGTAATTCATGTTCATTGTAATATTATACATGTTAAGTCTGACACTTATAATATTATACATGTTACAGTCTGACACTTGTAATATTATACATGTTACTTTTGTCACTTGTAATATTATACATGTTACAGTCTGTCACTTGTAATATTATACATGTTAAGTCTGTCATTATAATATTATACTGTTACAGTCTGACACTTGAAATATTATCATGTTACAGTCTGACACTTGTAATATTATACATGTTACAGTCTGACACTTATAATATTTACATGTTACAGTCTGCCCCCTAAATTTTTTTCAGTCTGTCACTTGTTAATTTTAATGTTACAGTCTGTTTGTAATATTATACATGTTACAGTCTGGCATTTAAAAATTATTATACATGTTACAGTCTGCACTTGAAATATTATACATGTTACAGTCTGACACTTGTAATATTATACATGTTACAGTCTGTCACTTGTAATTTTCCATTTACAATGGGGCCCCTTGTAATATTATACATGTTCAGTCTGACACTTGTATTTTAAAACATGTTACGTCTGCACAAAAATTATACATGTTACAGTCTGACACTTGTAATTTTTTACATGTTACAGTCTGCCCCTTTTAAAATTTATACATGTTACAGTCTGACACTTGTAATATTATACATTTAAGCTGACACTTAAAAATATTATACATGTTAAAACCCCTGACACTTGTAATATTATACATGTTACAGTCTGACTTTTTGTATTATTATACATGTTACAGTCTGTCACTTGAAATTTTTATACATGTTACAGTCTGACACTTGTAATATTATACATGTTACAGTCTGACACTTTAATATTATACATGTTACAGTCTGACACTTGTAATTTATACATGTTAAAACTGACACTTGTAATATTATCATGTTACAGTCTGTCACTTAAAATTTATACATGTTACAGTCTGACACTTGTAATATTATACATGTTACAGTCTGACACTTGTAATATTATACATTTAAGTCTGACTTTTGTAATATTATACATGTTACAATCTGACTTTTAAAAAATTATACATGTTACAGTCTGTCACTTGTAATTTATTCATGTTACAGTCTGACTTTTTAAATATACATTTACCGTCTGAAACTTGAAAAAATTATTCTGTTACTCTCTGAAAATGTAATATATATGTTACACTCTGACACATGTAATATTATACATTTACAGTCTGACATTGTAATTTAACATTTTAAAGTCTGACACTTGAAATTTTAACATTTTAAAAATTTCCACTTGTAATATTATACATGTTACAGTCTGCCTTGTAATATTATACATGTTACAGTCGGGCCACTTGTAATATTAACATGTTAAGTCTGACATTGAAATTATACATTTTACAGTCTGACACTTGAAATATTAAAATGTTACAGTCTGACACTTGTAATATTATACATGTTACAGTCTGTCACTTGTAATATTATACATGTTACACCCTGACACTTGTAATTTATACATGTTACAGTCTGACACTTGTAATATTATACATGTTACAGTCTGCACTTGTAATATTATACATGTTACAGTCTGTCACTTGTAATATTATCCCATTTCGGCCTGACACTTGTAAATACCATGTTACAGTCTGAACTTGTAAAATCATTAATATTTTTAATATTTTTTCAGATGAAGGGAAGAGAAGGAAGTGAGTCAGTAATGACTATCCTTGTGGAATTGTTGACAAGAAGCAACAGCAGTGCAGCAGTAACAGCAGCAGCAAACAGTAACAGCAGCAGCAGCAGTAGCAACAGGCAGCAGCAGCAGCAGCTGGGTTCCATCAAGCTCCATACATCAAAGTATATGTGTTTTAATACACTATGGATAAATAAACAAGTGTTTAATGGAGTGACTTGTCAAGGCTGTTAAAATCTTTGCCAGAAATGTCTTATAAGACATTCCTCTGGGGAACCCCAGACAAACCTACCAATATGAAGTTGAATGATTATTTAAAAAAAAAATACCCCAAAAATTAAAAACTTTTGCCCAAAAAACACAAGAAGCGATGATTGAAAAGTCCAGATGGATCGAGTTTGATGTGTCACTGTTGTATCTTAGCATCAAACTCGCCTGTAAGGATGTAGCTCCATTCAATGATCAAAAATGGTAATGAAGGTGAAGTAATTGGGTATTACATTATTCAAATAAAGAACATGAGGAACAATGTTCTTCATGGTCAACTTGCAGTTACTGATGAAAATTATTATGAAAACAGGTCTGGGAGTTTTTAACTGGTTGTCTTAAGACATCTGGAAGAAGTATGTGAAGACGAGGCTGAAGTGAACGAGGAGGTCAAGAAAGAATGATGACCTGGATCACATTATGAATAAGATTCTTGGAGGAAGATATACTGATGTATGGTGGAGACAAACTCAAACATCTTATGATTAATGACAGTCGTGACAAACTTAAAAAGATCTTCCAGAGTATCTGCTACATCAACCCAGTGTCTTTTATCAGTGTGACTTGAAACTTAAAGTAGACAAAATCTTGTAGATATTGAGGTTAAACATGGAAACGTGGAGGAAAGGTGAATATGTAAGTTATAAACACCTTCTTAAACTTGTTCAGACAAGCACCACCATCAACTTCAACACTGTCTCACAACAACAGTACCAGACTACAGCAGTACCATCATCTACAAGCACTGTCTCACAACATCAGTACCAGACTACAGCAGTACCATCATCTACAAGCACTGTCTCACAACAACAATACATCTACTCACCCAATATAATATTGGTTGAAGGTCTGACTGGCAGTGGCAAGACTACTCTAGTGAAGTTTGTAATAGATGAATGGACTCAGGATGGTCAAGGTAATATTAGTGGCTTAGATAATTACGAGCTGCTACGTGGTACAGTGCCGGGACCTAACAATGACCTGCTACCAGCAACTCCTGGACAGACTGATGCCAGACCTAGCCATAAAATTCAAGGAAATTCTTCCGAAGTTGATGAAGCTTTGCAAGATCTTAATTATAATTGATGGCCTTGATGAAGACAATGAAAGTTCTAGAACACTTGTCCAGAGTCTATTGCAAGAATTTAAGTACTGTTCTGATATTACTTTTCTGTGCACTTCACGACCCGAAAAAGTTGAGAACTTCAAGAAACAATCCCTACAGAGTACTCTGAAACATGCTACTCAATGGTATATCTAAGGAAAATCTAGAACAATTCGGCGTCTGAATCACCAGGAGATAACCAAAACAAACAAAAAATAACAGAAATACTGAAGAACTGGAAAAAAAAAGATGATAAAGTTAGAACTTTATGAACACTTAGACTACAATGAATTTGATTCTTATGATATACATCCTGGGACGACCCTGACCAGCTGAACTTAACATCTGTCACTCACACAGAGCTCTATTATAATATTCATGAACTATGTAAACACAAGTTGATAGAGCGACTGATCAACCATGAAGCTACAAAGAAAATGGATGATAGGAAATTAAAGTTAAAGATTCAAAATTTATAACTATATACAAGACAGCACTAGAATGTCTTTCACGTGATCAATTAAACCTTGAGGAAGACACTGTAGATAATCTGATGTCTACCTGTGATGACTTGTGTTTACCTTATAAAGAAGTGTTGTCAGCGTTCCTTGTTTAAGACCAACATGGACGATGCTGGGAATCAAGGAGAGGTACTCAGCTCCTCACAAGGGTACAGGATTACTTCGCTGCTCTCTATGTTTGAGGAATCTTAATAACCCACAGTATTCTACACCTACACCTGCCTCAGCTACACCTGGCATACCTGTCAGTATCAAAGGAGTGTTGGAAGAGAGCATCAGGTCAGGTGTAGTAGACATGAACAAGTACCAGAATGTTCTGATACATGTGGCTGGGCTGCTGCACCTGGTACTTGACCAGGTACCTGAGACACCTGCACGGGAAGTGGTTCATCTCCTACAAGAGTCTGGTATGAAAGACAATGACCAGTGGCTCGACCTTCTTGACAACACTAATATGTCTTCAGGAATTGTCAAAGAAATATCTTGCTTTTTCATTACTAACGGAACAATTGACGTTAGTGATGGACGTGTGAAGCTCGCAGCTCTCCTGCCACACCTCAGCTCCTGCATGGTGGAGATTATTATCCGTGGTGACCCTGGTGACCTGCCTGACCTCCTGACCTGCTGGCTGCCGTCACCCAACACCACCACTAACTGTACATACCTGGCACCACCACCACTACCATCGTGCTGACCAACCCACTTCAAACAACCTGCTCAACTTATACAACATCAGTTGTTATTGTTAAAGATAAGATAAGATAAGTGTGAAGCGAGGCTCTAGCCACCAGGCTTAACATTAAAAGTGTTAACATTGTTGTTGTTGTTAGTATTGTTGGTGTTAACATTGTTTTTGATATTAACATTGTTGTAGTGTTAACATTGTTGTTGTTGGTGTTAACATTGTTTTGTTCTTGGTGTTAACATTGTTGTTGGTGTTAATATTGTCGTTGTTGCAGCATTGTTATTGGTGTTAACACTGTTGTGGTGTTAACAGGCTGAGTGTTAACATTGTTGTTGATGTTAACATTGTTGTTGGTTTAACATTGTTGTTGGTATTAACTTTGTCAAATGTTGAAATTGCTGGGTGTTAAAATTGTTGTTTTAGTGTTAACATTGTTGTTGATGTTAACATAACATATTACTCACTGTTGTTGTTGGTGTTAAAATTGTTGTGGTGTTAACATTGTTGTTGGTGTTAACATTGTTGTTGATATTAAAATTGTTGTTGTTGGTGTTAAATTGTTTTTGATGTTAATATTGTTGGTGTTAAAATTGTTGTTGGTGCTAACATTGTTTTTATCTTAACTTTGTTGTTGGTGTTAACATCATTTGTTAACATTGATGTGATGTTAAAATTGGTTGTTGTTGGTGTTAACATTGATGTATTGTTAAATTATTGTTGATGTTAACATTGTTGTTGGTGTTAACATTATTGTTATGTTAACATCATCATTCTTCATTGTTGTTGTTGATGTTAACATTGTTGTTAATAATAAAATTGTTGTTGCTGTTAACATTGTTGTTGGTGTTAACATTGTTATTGGCGTTAGCATTACTGTTGTTGTAGCATTGTTGGTGTTAACATTGTTCGTGTTAACATTGTTGATGCTAACATTGTTGGTGTTAAAATAGTTGTTGATGTTAACATTGTTATTGGTGTTAACTCTGTTGTTGTTGGTAACAATGTAAGCATTTTACCAACATTTGTTGTTGTCTTAACATTGATAGTATTACAGTTGTTGTTGGTGTTAACATTGCTGTTGGTGTTAGCATTGTTGATGCTAACATCAGTTGTTGGTGTTAACATTGTTGTTGGTGTTAACATTGTTGTTGGTGTTAACATTGTTGTTGGTGTTAATATTGTTGGTGTTAACATAGTTGTTGGTGTTAACATTGATGTTGGGGTTAACATTGTTGTTGGTGTTAATATTGTGTAGGAGTTAATACTTGCTAGATGTGAAGACAGCCAGGGGTCTTAAAAACAGCTAGGGGCTTGAAGACTGCCAGGGGTCTTGAAGACAGTCAGGGGTCTTGAAGACAGCCAGGGGTCTTGACAGCCAGGAATCTTGAAAACAGATAGGAGTCTTGAAGACAGCCAGGGGTCTTGAAGACAGCTAGGGGTCTTGAAGACAGCTTGGTGTCTTGAAGACTGCTTGGTGTCTTGAAGACGGACAGGGGTCTTGAAGACAGCCAGAAGTCTTGAAGACAGTCAGGGGTCTTGAAGACAGCCAGGAATCTTGAAGACAGATAGGAGTCTTGAAGACAGCCAGGGATCTTGAAGACAGATAGGAGTCTTGAAGACAGCCAGGGATCTTGAAGACAGCTAGGGGTCTTGAAGACAGCTAAGGGTCTTGAAGACAGCTAGAGGTCTTGAAGACAGCCAGGAGTCTTGAAAACAGCTAGGAGTCTTAATGATAGCTTTGGGTCTTGAAGACAGTCAGGGGTCTTGAAGACAGCTTGGGGTCTTGAAGACAGCCAGGGGTCTTGAAGATAGCTTGGGGTCTTGAAGACAGCCAGGGGTCTTGAAGATAGCTTGGGGTTTTGAAGGCCGCCAGAGATCTTAAAGACAGCTCTGGGTCTTGAAGACAGCCAGGGGCCTTTAATACATCCAGGGGTCTTGAAGACAGCCAGGGGTCTTGAAGACAGCCACGGGCTTTGAAGACAGCTAGGGGCTTTGAAGACAGCCAGGGGCTTTAAAGACAGCCAGGGGCTTTGAAGACAGCCAGGGGCTTTGAAGACAGCCAGGGGCTTTGAAGACAACCAGGGGCTTTGAAGGCAACCAGGGGCTTTGAAGACAGACAGGGGCTTTGAAGGCAACCAGGGGCTTTGAAGACAGCCAGGGGCTTTGAAGGCATCCAGGGGCTTTAAAGACAGCCAGGGACTTTGAAGACAGCCAAGGGCTTTGAAGACAGCCAGGGGCTTTGAAGACAACCAGGGGCTTTGAAGGAAACCAGGGGCTTTGAAGACAGACAGGGGCTTTGAAGGCAACCAGGGGCTTTGAAGACAGCCAGGGGCTTTGAAGGCAACCATGGGCTTTAAAGACAGCCAGGGGAATGGAGGGACCGACACGTGCGGCGCGCGGAGTAAAATAAAAAAATGAGTTAACAAACACTTTGATTTAAGTATCATTGTTTGACGATAATTATACAAGGAATTATAGTCATTCAAGGATCACTTGGACAATGAAATATGGATCCCGGGCTACAACCTATACAGATGTGACAGAGTGAACAGGCAATAGGGTGGGGGGAGGTTGGCCTGTATATCACAGAGTCACTTAAATGCTCAGAACTACTAAATGCCTCAAATGATGTAGTTGAAGTTTTAACAGTAAAGATCGAGAATCAAAACCTGGTCATCGTGGTTGTATACAAGCCTCCGGATGCAACGTCCCAACAATTCCAGGAACAGCTTCTGAAAATTTACCAATGTCTGGAAAACCTTCCAGCCCCTGCCCCCAACATCTTGCTCCTGGGGGACTTCAACCTAAGGCACCTAAAAAGAAGGAATATTGCAAACAATGTGGTAGCAGAGATAACACCAGGAGGCAGCTCAGATGAAAACTCGCACACACACGAGCTTTTAAATCTCTGCACCAAATTCACCTTAAACCAGCAAATAATAGATCCTACAAGATTGGAGAATACAATGGACCTCATCTTCACTAACAATGATGATCTGATACGAAATGTCATCATATCAAAAACGATATACTCAGATCACAACATAATAGAGGTCCAGACATGTATGCGGGGAGCCCCAGATCGACAAAATGTGATCAGTCGCGAGGGAGCCTTCTCCATTTTCAACTTCAATAACAAAAACATAAGGTGGGACCAAGTAAACCAAATCCTAAATGATATAAATTGGGAAGATAGCCTAAGCATCACGGATCCTAACCTATGTCTAGAACAAATTAACTCTGTGGCACTTGAGGTTTCCTCAAGGCAAATTCCCTTAAGGAAAAGGAGGAGAAGATGTAAACTAGAAAGAGAGAGGCGCTCCCTATACAGGCGAAGGCAAAGAATAACAGAGCGGCTACAAGAGGCCAATATATCTGAAATACGTAGTGAGGCACTGGTCAGAGAAATAGCAAACATCGAATTAAAACTAAAGGAATCTTACAGGAATCAAGAAACGCGGTAAGAACTAAAAGCCATAAATGAAATTGAAAGAAACCCAAAGTATTTCTTTTCTTATGCCAAAACAAAGACGAGAACAACATCCAGTATTAGGCCCCTACTAAAACGAGATGGGTCTTACACAGATGACAGCAAGGAAATGAGTGAGTTACTAAAGTCCCAGTATGAATCAGTTTTTAGTGAGCCGCTAACCAGAATAAAAGTTGAAGACCTAAATGAATTTTTATGAGAGTGCCACAGAACCTGGTAGACGCAAGCCTATCTGACATTACCCTGACGCCACATGACTTTGAAAAGGCGATAAATGACATGCCCATGCACTCTGCTCCAGGACCAGACTCATGGAACTCAGTGTTCATCAAGAACTGCTTTTAACATCCTATGGAGAGGAGCATGGACACTGGGGTCGTCCCGCAGTTACTAAAAACAACAGACATAGCCCCGCTCCACAAAGGCGGCAGTAAAGCAATAGCAAAACACTACAGACCAATAGCGCTGACGTCCCATATCATAAAAATCTTTGAAAGGGTTCTAAGAAGCAAGATCGCCACTCATCTAGACACTCATCAATTACATAACCCAGGGCAGCATGGGTTTAGAGCAGGTCGCTCCTGTCTGTCCCAACTACTGGACCACTACGACAAGGTCCTCGATGTTCTAGAAGACAAACAGAATGCAGATGTTATATACACAGACTTTGGAAAAGCCTTTGATAAGTGTGACCATGGTGTGATAGCACACAAAATGCGTGTTAAAGGAATAACAGGAAAAGTTGGTAGATGGATCGATAATTTCCTAACACGTAGAACACAAAGAGTAGTAGTCAACAGAATAAAGTCTGAGGCGGCTACGGTGAAAAGCACTGTTCCACAAGGCACAGTACTCGCTCCCATCCTGTTCCTCATCCTTATATCGGACATAGACAGGGATATCAGCCATAGTTCCGTGTCTTCCTTTGCAGATGACACCCGAATCTGCATGACAGTGTCCACCATTGAAGATACTGCAAGACTCCAAGTAGACATCAACCAAATCTTTAAATGGGCTGCAGAAAATATGAAGTTCAATGATGAGAAATTTCAATTACTCCGATATAGAAAACGTGAGGAAATTAAAATCTCATCGGAGTACAAAACTAATTCCAACCACACAATAGAGCAAAAACTAACGTCAAAGACCTGGGAGTGTTCATGTCAGAGGATCTCACCTTCAAGGACCATAACACTGTAGCAATCGCATCTGCTCGAAAAATGACAGGATGGATAATGAGAACCTTCAAAACCAGGGATGTCAAGCTCATGTTGACACTTTTCAGGTCGCTTGTTCTATCTAGGCTGGAATATTGCTGCACACTAACAGCACCTTTCAAGACAGGTGAAATTGCTGACCTAGAAAATGTGCAGAGAACCTTCACGGCACGCATAACTGCAATAAACCACCTCAATTACTGGGAACGCTTGAAGTTCCTAAACCTGTACTCCCTGGAACGCAGGCGGGAGAGATATATTATTATATACACTTGGAAAATCCTAGAGGGATTAGTACCAAACTTGCACACGAGTGTCACTCCCTACGAAAGCAAAAGACTCGGCAGACGATGTAACATCCCCCCAATGAAAGCAGGAGTGCCACTAGCACGTTGAGAGACAACACACTAAGTGTCAGGGGCCCAAGACTGTTCAACTGCCTCCCAGCATACATAAGGGGGATTACCAATAGACCCCTGGCTGTCTTCAAGCAGGCACTGGACAGGCACCTAAAGTCAGTACCTGACCAGCCAGGCTTGGTTCTTCGTACGTTGGACTGCGTGCGGCCAGCAGTAACAGCCTGGTTGATCAGGCTCTGATCCAACATGAGGCTTGGTCACAGACCGGGCCGCAGGGGCGTTGACCCCTGGAACTCTCTCCAGGTAAACTCCAGGTAGTGAATCTTCTCAACATCTGCCCACTACCCATAATCAACAATACTCAACAAATCACTTGAACCAACTTACTAGATGTCCAAGACAGCCAGGGGTCTTGTAGACAGCTAGGGGTCTTAAAGACAGCCAGGAGTCTTGAAGATAGCTTGGGGTCTTGAAGACAGTCAGGGGTCTTGAAGACAGCCAGGGGTCTTGACAGCCAGGAATCTTGAAGACAGATAGGAGTCTTGAAGACAACCAGGGGTCTTGAAGACAGCTAGGGGTCTTGAAGACAGCTAGGGTTTTTGAAGACAGCCAAAAGTCTTGGAGACAGCAAGGGGTCTTGAAGACAACAGGGGTCTTGAAGACAGCTGTCTGGAAGACAGCCTCGATTTTTGAAATCAACTTTTGATCTTGAAGAAAACCAGTGGTCTTGAAGTCAGCTTGGGGTCTTGAAGACAGCCTGGGGACTTGAAGACAGATAGGGTCCTGACGATAGCTAGGGGTCGTGAAGACAGCTAGGGATCTTGAAAACAGCCAGGGGTCTTGAAGACAGCTAGGGGTTTTGAAGACAGCCAAGGGTCTTAAAGACAGCCAGGGGTCTTGAATTCAGCCAGGGATCTTGAAGACAGCCAGAAGTCTTGAAGACAGCAGGGGTCTTGATAACAGCTAGGGTTCTGAAGATATCTAGGAGTCTTGAAGACAGCCTGGGGTCTGAAAGACAGAGAGGGGTCTTGAAGACAGCCAGTCGGTCTTGAAAGAAAGTATAGGTCTCGAAGACAGATTGCTGACTTTTAAACAGCCAGGGGCCTTGATGACAGATAGGGGTCATGAAGATAACCAATGATCTTGAAGACAGCTAAAGGCCTTGAAGGCAGATAGAGTCGTGAAGACAGCAAGTGGTCTAGAAGACAGAGAGTTATCTACTAGACAGCTAAGGTCTTGAAGACAGCTTGTGGTCTTCAAGACAGTTAGGGGTCTTGAAGACAGCTAGTGGCCTTGAAGACAGCTAGGGTCCTGAACATATCTAGAAGGTCTTGAAGACAGCCTGGGGTCTGGAAGACAGAGAGGGGTCTTGAAGACAGCTAGTGGTCTTGAAGACAGCTAGGGTCCTGAACATATCTAGAAGGTCTTGAAGTCAACTTGGGGTCTTGAAGACAGCCCGGGGACTTGAAGACAGATAGGGTCCTGAAGATAGCTAGGGGTCTTGAAGACAGCAAGGGATCTTGAAAACAGCCAGGGGTCTTGAAGTCAGTTAGGGGTCTTGAAGACAGCTAGGGGTCTAGAAGACAGCTAGGGGTCTTGAAGACAGCTAGGGTCCTGAACATATCTAGAAGGTCTTGAAGACAGCCTGGGGTCTGGAAGACAGAGAGGGGTCTTGAAGCCAGCTAGTGGTCTTGAAGACAGCTAGGGTCCTGAACATATCTAGAAGGTCTTGAAGTCAACTTGGGGTCTTGAAGACAGCCCGGGAGTTGAAGACAGATAGGGTCCTGAAGATAGCTAGGGGTCTTGAAGACAGCTAGGGATCTTGAAAAAAGCCAGGGGTCTTGAAGTCAGTTAGGGGTCTTGAAGACAGCTAGGGGTCTAGAAGACAGCTAGGGGTCTTGAAGACTCCTAGCTGTATGCTGTGAGGCAGTTGAACAGTATTGGGCCCTTGACACTTATTGTGCAATTTCTTAGTGTACTCATGGCACCCCTGCTGTTTATTGTGGGAATGTTGCAACACCTGCATAGTCTTGTACTGATCATTGTGGGAATGTTGCACCACCTGCACAGTCTTGCTGTTCATTGTGGGAATGTTGCAACACCTACACAGTCTTGTGCTGTTCATTGTGGGGATGTTGCACCACCGGCACAGTCTTGTGCTGTTCATTGTGGGGAAGTTGCACCACCGGCACAGTCTTGTGCTGTTCATTGTGGGAATGTTGCAACACCTACACAGTCTTGTGCTGTTCATTGTGGGGAAGTTGCACCACCGGCACAGTCTTGTGCTGTTCATTGTGGGGGATGTTGCACCACCTGCACAATCTTGTGCTGTTCATTGTGGGAATCTTGCAACACCTGCAAAGTCTTGTGCTGTTCATTGTGGGGATGTTGCACCACCTGCACAGTCTTGTGCTGTTCATTATGGAGATGTTGCACCACCTGCACAGTCTTGCTGTTCATTGTGGGAATGTTGCAACACCTGCACAGTCTTGTGTTGTTCATTGTGGGATTGTTGCAACACCTGCACAGTCTTGATTTGGTTCATTTGGATGTACACACTGCACAGTCTTGGTGTTCATTGTGGGAAGTTTCTATGTCCAAAGCACTATTTTACCTGACAGTCTTTATTTCGTAGGTCAGTCATTTTCTGTGTACTAATTTGTTTGGCATCCAGTAGATCACTTAGAGATCTTTTCCAGGTAGTCAAATTATGCATGTAAGTCTTTCATGTAGTCTTTTTGAAGTCCTTAATTATCCCATGTAGATCACTTATATTATACCCATGTAAGATCACTTATATTATACCCATGTAAGATCACTTATATTATACATAGATCACTATTATACGTAAGATCACTTATATTATACCCATGTAAGATCACTTATATTATACCCATGTAAGATCACTTATATTATACCCATGTAAGATCACTTATATTATACCCATGTAAGATCACTTATATTATACCCATGTAAGATCACTTATATTATACCCATGTAAGATCACTTATATTATACCCATGTAAGATCACTTATATTATACCCATGTAAGATCACTTATATTTATGTAAACAATTATTGTATGTAACATTGTACTTGTTCACTACCACTTGATGTAACATAGTGTAACATTGTTCACTACCACTTGATGTAACAAAGTGTAACATTGTTCACTACCACTTGATGTAACATAGTGTAACATTGTTCACTACCACTTGGTGTAACAGTGTAACATTGTTCACTACCACTTGATGTAACAAAGTGTAACATTGTTCACTACCACTTGATGTAACAAAGTGTAACATTGTTCACTACCACTTGGTGTAACAGTGTAACATTGTTCACTACCACTTGATGTAACAAAGTGTAACATTGTTCACTACCACTTGGTGTAACATAGTGTAACATTGTTCACTACCACTTTGTGTAACATAGTGTAACATTGTTCACTACCACTTGGTGTAACATAGTGTAACATTGTTCACTCCCTCTTGATGTAACATAGTGTAACATTGTTCACTACCACTTGATATAACATAGTGTAACATTGTTCACTACCACTTGTGTAACATAGTGTAACATTGTTCACTACCACTTGGTGTAACATAGTGTAACATTGTTCACTACCACTTGGTGTAACATAGTGTAACATTGTTCACTACCACTTGGTGTAACATAGTGTAACATTGTTCACTACCACTTGGTGTGACATAGTGTAACATTGTTCACTACCACTTGGTGTAACATAGTGTAACATTGTTCACTACCACTTGGTGTAACATTGTTCACTACCACTTGGTGTAACATTGTTCACTACCACTTGGTGTAACATAGTGTAACTTTGTTCACTACCACTTGGTGTAACATAGTGTAACTTTGTTCACTCCCACTTGGTGTAACATAGTGTAACATTGTTCACTACCACTTGGTGTAATATAGTGTAACTTTGTTCACTACCACTTGGTGTAATATACAGTGTAACATTGTACACTACCACTTGGTGTAATGTACAGTGTATTGGTGAGTGAGTAAGAGTGAGGGGTTCATCTATGTTTTATCCTGGTACAGGAGTCACCTGGAGGTGTTCAGGGGTTGTCTTACTGGTGGAGGTGTGACAACACTGCTACAGGAGTGTCACATACTGAGGCAGCTGTACCTGGTTGTGGTGAGTGACCACCATGCTGGCTATCTCCTGCCACAACTATACAACACTGTCACCTCCACACTATTGCTACTTAAAAGGCTCAGTAAGTGTTATACTGTGTACTGTGTCTTACTGAGAGTGGTGGTGGTAGATGTGTACTGTGTCTTACTGTGTGTGGTGGTGCTACATATGTACTGTGTACTGTTTTACTGTGTGTGTTATGGTGCTAGTTGTGTACTGTCTTACTGTGTGTGATGGTGCTATATGTGTACTGTACTCACCTAGTTGTGGTTGCAGAGGTCGAGTCATAGCTCCTGGCCCCACTCTTCACTGGCCGCTACTGGGTCACTCTCCCTGTGTCACTGTAAGCTCAGTGATAGTTCATAGGGTATAACCGTTTTTGCTCACGTGATCAACCGATGATCAACCGTTAGCCCAATGTCAAAGGTCACCCATGTGATCTATTACGTTACATCGGAGATAACAAAGTTTTCTCGACCCTAGACTTGTTACAAGGGTTTTGGCAAGTCCCTCTTCATGAGGACAGCCAAGAGCTCACCGCATTCTCCACTCCAACAGGTCATTTTGAATTCCGTCGTATGGTCTTTGGATTAAGATCATCACCTATTACATTCTCGAGGCTCATGACCAATATCTTTAGAGGTCTCATAGGTAATACACTCGTGGTATACTTAAATGATGTGATTGTCATGTTACAAGATGTAGATACGCACTTAAAAAGACTTGACGTAGTACTTGGTAAGCTTGAAGAAACCAATTTAAAGATCAAACTGTCCAAATGTCAATTTTTCAGATCAGAAATAAAATTTATTGGTCACGTAGTCACTCCTAGAGGGGTTACGACTGACCAAAGTAAAGTAACTGCAGTATCAAGCTTTCCATCTCCCAAAACCGCTGATGCCGTAAGATCCTTTGTGGGCTTGGCAGGTTTATATAGATCTTTCATTGCTAATTTCTCTTCAACAGCAGCTCCTCTAACTGAGTTGCTTAAGAAAGATGCTCCATTTGTTTGGACCTTCCATCAAGAAAGAGCATTCCAAACTCTCAAAAAAAGGCTAACATCTGCCCCTATTTTGAAATTTCCAGATTTTTCAAAGCCTTTCTACCTGACCACTGATGCTAGTTCAATAGGCATTGGTGCCGTCCTTGCACAAAAGACTGGTAGCAAGTACAACGCAGTTGCATTTGCTAGCCGAGTCCTTACTAAAGCTGAACGTAATTATACAGTTACTGAGCAAGAAGCTTTAGCTATGATATGATCTTTAAAGCACTTCGAGATATCATTTATCAGTACACTGTTCATGTCTTAACAGATCATGCCCCACTGATACCTTTATTCCAGAATAAACAACCCACTGGAAGACTTGCCATATGGTCCTTGACTATCCAAGAGTTCAACCCCACTTTTGAACATTTGCCTGGCAAATCCAATGTAGTTGCAGATGCTTTATTGCGTCATGTCAGTGTAGTAACTGCTGATCCTTCAGTCACTTTGTGACTGAAGAAATACTTCCTAACATCCCTGTGATTCATCTGAGTCTTCAACTTCCAACTGTGTCCCCTTGTTGCTGTGTCCCATCTCTGGAACATTCTGTCTCTGTCCACCTTGTCAATTCCTCTCAGTATTTTATATGTCGTTATCATGTCCACCCTATCTCTCCTGTCCTCCAGTGTCGTCAAGTCGATTTCCCTTAAACATTTTAATTGCTTTTGCAAAACTAGTTTAATATTTTACATTTCAATTGTAACTACTTGTTATATCTTATATAATTCATTGTTCTTGCCTTTATTATTTTTGTGCAAATTCTTTGCAATTATGTCTCACATACCTTCGAGTTGTATTGTAGTAAATAACGTCAATCAGGCCTCTTAGGCTGGTGCTGTCCCTGCAGACATTCCTAATAGTTCCTCGACTGCTAGACCACATCAGACACAGAGACCCTACAGTTTTCCTCGTGATTCTCTTGATGCTTTGCCTTTGTTCAACAGCCATGCACATAATCTCGAAGCATAGTTTACTGCCGTTCGTTCAAGTGGAAGGTCCTCCATCCGAGGAAAACCTTATCAGAATTGCGAAAGAATCTCTTCATGTATCGCCTGCTGCCGTCCACGTTGTCGACCTGCTGCCGTCCACGTTGTCGACCTGCTGCCGTCCACGTTGTTGATCTCGCAATGCGAGACTTGAGGAATCTTACTAAGTGGTCACAATACGAGGAATTGACTCATTCTTTTCTTGTGCCAGCATCACCAGCTGATCCTTATTTCGTTCTTAGGGAACTGGTGAATGCAACACTCATGACTGGTGAATGCAACACTCATGACTGGTGAATGCAACACTCATGACTGGTGAATGCAACACTCATGACTGGTGAATGCAACACTCATGACTGGTGAATACAATACTCATGACTGGTGAATACAATACTCATGACTGGTGAATGCAACACTCATGACTGGTGAATGCAACACTCATGACTGGTGAATACAATACTCATGACTGGTGAATGCAACACTCATGACTGGTGAATGCAACACTCATGACTGGTGATTGCAACACTCATGACTGGTGAATGCAACACTCATGACTGGTGAATGCAACACTCATGACTGGTGAATGCAACACTCATGACTGGTGAATGCAACACTCATGATTGGTGAAAAGTTGAGTGCATTTGCGGTTAGATTAGATAACCTTTTATCATCATTTATCAAAGCTGTCCAGTCCTCAGAATTTGTACCTGACCACGATAAAGGATCCTCAGTATCATTTGCTAAATTAGCAGCGTTTGGAGCAATCAAAGAACTTTTGCCTCCTGCTTCTGTGTGTACTCATGAGTCTAATCCCCAACTGTGCAGATGGAACTGCTTACAGCCCTTAATCATGTACGTTCCTTGTGTCCCCAGGATACTTTTCCATCTATCAAACCTAATTTCACAACTCTGCCTCATTCAGCACCGCCCCTCGTTTGTGCCACAGCGTCCAATCATAGTAGACAACACTCTCAGCGATCGCCCAAGACCAGCGTACCGAGTCATTATAACCCTCGTAGTGTTCATAGTACATTCTCGTATAGTAAGAGGACTTGTTACAACTGCGGTTACCGTGGCCATATTGCAGTTAATTGTCCTGATAGTCACCCTAAGAAGTGTCGTACTGACGATAACTACCAATCAGAATTGCCGTACTGTACTTATTATAGAATACATGGACATGACACATCTGAGTGCAATGCTCTCTACAACCTTAGGTCCTCTAGATCTTTCCGTTGCCGTTCCTACCGCAGAACCAGGAAAGGAAATAGAGGTCGTGGTTCTCAAGCTAATACCCAGAACCAGACTCATTCTTCCAATTCGGGGGAATTTGAGCGCCCCAGTCACACCGCCCCGTGTTGACAGTAGGTGATAATGAGTACTCCATCCCCGTTAGTAATGCCTTCAGTGCCTTAAGCAGTCTTGAAGAAGAATGTATCGTTGGTGATATTGCTTCACACGTCTTTGACGAAGATGTTATTTTTGGATGAAGAGGAACAAACCTTCTCTGATGAAAATCCTCCTCCTTGTTTACCTGTTGGCTGCCTGTGACGTCACACTACTTGGGGGTAAAGTATGGGTATTATCACTTGACTGATTCACCTCCATCTTACCCAATAGGAGAATTTTACCAACTGTGTTGTGAATGACTGTAATGGCATATTGGTGTTTACCAGCAAAAATATATCTTAAATGTGTGGCCCAGGAGCTTGAACCTACGATAACCTCCAAAAATTCAAAAAAGTCCTAATAAAGTTCGAAGATTTTTAAGAAGTGAATCTGAAATGTGTGAAGCAGGAGTTGGAGTCCCAAGTACATGGAAAACTTGACCTTGGAGTTGGTGCTCGATCTTAGGGTAACCCCCCCCTTCCCCCCAAAAAAAAAAAAATCGATAAATAGAGGTATAAGTTGATCCAAGGAATTCGAGGATAACTCAAAAATTCGAAAATTTCAAGGAAAAAGGGTTGGAGGTTCAGGAGGGTGGGTTAAAACTCGATCCAAGGAGATGGAGCAGATATGGAATTGAGAGTAAACTTTGTTTACTCGATGGTAAGACTTGATCCTAGGAGATGGAGACCACAAAAATGGGAAAATCTTGGTAAAGTTGGCGACACTGGAGAAACAGATTAAATTTTGCAGTATTTCGAAAAATAAAAAATAATGAAAAAAAATATGTCAAAACATCCGGACAGAAAATTAGACAAAAGATGACAACACTCCCGGATGATCCTTAGGGGGCAGGGGGCGGGGGGCAGGGGGCGTGGTCATGGGGACTGGTGGTCAGGGGCAGGGGTCAGGGGGTCGGAGCCCCAAAAAAATTATATAAGAAAAAAGGGGACCCAGAAAAAGGAGGGCTGAGCCCCGCATTCAAAAAAAAAATTGGGGATGGAACCCCTACTCAAAATTCTGGAGGGGCAGAGCCCCACTGAAAATAATACGCCACTCTGGCATACGGTGCACTGGCACCTAACCCCCTACTGTGAGGGTATAGTGTATCACTACAGTTGTGATGGTGACAGTATGGTGTATCATTACAGTTGTGAGAGTGTCGGCAGCAGCAGCCGTGACGTCACTTCCTAGCACACAGAAGGTGGCGCTGGAGCTGACTGATGTGAGCGATGAAATAGTGAGTCATGCCTGTGACCTGGCCCAGGAGCTACAACCAGCAGGAGGGTGAGTCTTTCACTGTTGTTCTTGTGTTGTGAGGTGGTCCAGGAGCTACAACCACCATGAGGGTGAGTCCTTCACTGTTGTTCTTGTGTTGTGAGATGGTACAGGAGCTACAACCACCATGAGGGTAAGTCCTTCACTGTTGTTCTTGTGTTGTGAGGTGGTCCAGGAGCTACAACCACCATGAGGGTGAGTCCTTCACTGTTGTTCTTGTGTTGTGAGGTGGTCCAGGAGCTACAGCCACCATGAGGGTGAGTCCTTCACTGTTGTTCTTGTGTTGTGAGGTGGTCCAGGAGCTACAACCACCATGAGGGTGAGTCCTTCACTGTTGTTCTTATGTTGTGAGGTGGTCCAGGAGCTACAGCCACCATGAGGGTGAGCCCTTCACTGTTGTTCTTGTGTTGTGAGGTGGTCCAGGAGCTACAACCACCATGAGGGTGAGTCCTTCACTGTTGTTCTTATGTTGTGAGGTGGTCCAGGAGCTACAGCCACCATGAGGGTGAGCCCTTCACTGTTGTTCTTGTGTTGTGAGGTGGTCCAGGAGCTACAACCACCATGAGGGTGAGTCCTTCACTGTTTTTCTTGTGTTTCTTTCAATGTTGATGGTGAAATCAATTATCGCTGCAAGGTATTGCAACACCGCATACCTAAACAAAAACAGTGGTGCACAGCTCATTTAGTGGCGTTATTAAGTGGTGATATTAATCCAGGACCTCAAACTATGGTACATGTACAAAACAGACAGTGACGGTGATAATGACGGTCTAGTAGCTAGAAATGGTAACCTTGACTCTATGTATAATGCAGATAGGTCAATGTGAGACAATAGAACCATTCTTATTTCAGACACCACCAGACATATGTATACACTGTACAAAGGTACGAAAGAAGAACAGTAAATATACCTTATGTAAATTGTGTAATGGGTGGGTGCATAATGGATGTGTGTTCGATTATGGTAATGGTGCCAGATTTCATTTTCTTTGTAACAAATACAATTTGGCACAGCTACCCTTTAGCAATGATGACATTGATTTACCTATTTTTAATGCTAATGACCCCTTGCCATATATTGATGATTATGATTGTTTTATGAAAACAGGCCTTCACTTTATTCATGTCAACGCAAGATCACTTTTTTTTCAAAATTGGCAGAGATTAGGATTCTAGCTAACAGAACTAGAGCGGCAGTTATATCCATCTCGGAATCCTGGTTGAATGATACGGTGACTGACGACGAGGTCAAAATAGAAGGTTACAATATAAAACGCTTAGACAGGAATAGAAAAGGTGGTGGTGTATGTGCCTACATAAGGAACGACTTAGCCTATAATCCAAGACCTGATTTAAATGACAATAAACTGGAGATTCTGTGGTTCGAAGTGTTGCTTCCCAAGACCAAACCCATCTTAGTAGGAACTAGTTATCGCCCTCCCACCCATGACCATTTCTTAGAAGACTTTACGAGAGTCTTGTTCGGACTTGATAACAATGACGAGACAGTAATACTGGGAGACTTCAATATCTGTTTTCAACAGCAAAATAACGGGCTGTGTAAAAGGTATAAGCGAATTCTGGATTTAAATATTTACACTCAACTAATTAATACACCAACCCGGATCACACAGTTCTCAGCCACCCTAACTGACCACATAGTTTGTAACCGCCCTGAGAACATTAGTCAGTCATTACCACAGGTCTTAGTGATCATTTAATCATTTACTGTACCAGGAAAATCACTAGGCCTACACAGGACAATAAAAATGAGGTCAACTAGAAAGTACAATAAAGAAACACTGGTAAATATGCTACACAATTGTGACTGGTCAGTGATAACAAGTTGCACGGACGTAAATGATGCCTGGAAAAATTCAAAACAATGTTCACTGTCATCCTTGATAATATTGCACCAGTTAAAGAGGTTAGGATTAAACGAAGAACTGAACCCTGGATGACTACTGAGATATTAGATAATATGAAATTCAGAGACCAGTTGATAAAAAGATTTAAGGCAAACAGACAGGATATTGCAGCGCTAAATGAACTCCAAAGGTGAGGAACAGAGTGCAGAGGCTTATAAAAGGCTTAAAGACACGGCACGGTTGCTCAAAAATCGAAGAGTGCCAGAAAAACCCTAGAAAGCTCTGACAACAACTAAAACAGCTGGGGTATAGCCATAAACCCGTAGATAGATCTAACAGTACTAAATATCGATAACGAGGTATGCCACGAAACAACTAATGTGGCAAATTGTTTTAATTCATACTACACATCTGTCGTGAATGAATGGTTCAGAGAACCGACGAGTTGGTAAATTAGACACATATGCAACACTTGGGTATCTTTATTGAGGAAACGTTTCGCCACACAGTGGCTTCATCAGTCCATACAAAGAAGAATCGTGAAGAACAGGAGGAGTGTGAGGTTGTCAGGCCTTCAATCTTGAGTCGATGTTGTCATTCCTTCAATCTTAATAGAATAACAGCATATGAGCAGAGGAGCTTATATACTGTAGACAGGAGAGGTGCAGCAGTAGTAGGAGGTGTCACATTTGTTCAATGTGGAAGTAGGTCGTGCCCAAGGAATAGGCAAGCGAAGAAATCCCTGTATTAAGATACCAAGATGTTGCAGTGTCAGACAGGATGTGAATGAATGGTTCAGAGAACCGACGAGTTGGTAAATTAGACACATATGCAACACTTGTGTATCTTTATTGAGAAACGTTTCGCCACACAGTGGCTTCATCAGTCCATACAAAGAAGAATCGTGAAGAACAGGAGGAGTGTGAGGTTGTCAGGCCTTCAATCTTGAGTCGATGTTGCCTATTCCTTGGGCACGACCTACTTCCACATTGAACAAATGTGACACCTCCTACAACTGCTGCACCTCTCCTGTCTACAGTATATAAGCTCCCTCTGCTCATATGCTGTTATTCTATTCAAGATTGATGGACTGACAACATCGACTCAAGATTGAAGGCCTGACAACCTCACACTCCTCCTGTTCTTCACGATTCTTCTTTGTATGGACTGATGAAGCCACTGTGTGGCGAAACGTTTCCTCAATAAAGATACCCAAGTGTTGCATATGTGTCTAATTTACCTACACATCTGTCGCATCAACACTAGTAAGTAAGCTACCAGCTGCATCAAATACCTTTAACACAGACTCTGATAAGTTTAAAACATACTATACCATTAAAGGGGTAACTGCAAACAGTTGTCAACTAGTAAGTGTATCTCATGACTTCGTGCAAAAAGAACTAAGCAGGTTAAACCCAACTAAGAGCACTGGTCCAGATAACATCCCGTCTAAGTTCCTAAAAGATGGTGCCTCTGAACTGGCAATCCCCATTGCTCACATAATAAATTTGTCCATCACCACTAATACAGTGCCAGAGGGGTTCAAGTAGGCCAGAGTTACTCTTATCTTCAAGAAAAATAGTAGGTCTGATGTCAGTAACTATAGGCCTGTAAGTATCTTAATGACAACAACATTCTTCATAGGTACCAATGAGGCTTTAGGAGCTCGTACTTAACCGACACCTCCCTAATTAATCTGATGGATTACATGAGAACTGAAATGTCGATAGGGAACCTCATAGGAATGGTAACCTTAAACTTGCAAAAGGCCTTCGATACTGTCAACCACAATATATTATATAATAAACTTCAAGCTATCGGCATAGGTTCCATAGAAACAAATTGTCAAAATCAACAAAACAGAATCAGAACCACTGCCGATAGCATGTGGAGTTCCCCAAGGTAGTATTCTGGGTACCTTACTATTTCTATGTTATGTTAACTACATGTCTGTCAATGTCAAGTGCAAACTCCTACTGAATGCGGATGACAGTGTTCTGTTAGTGTCAGGTAAAGATCCACAAGATATAGCTAATGTATTAACACTAGAACTGGAGTCCTGTAGCAAATGGTTAGTAGACAACAAACTATCGTTACACCTCGGGAAAACAGAAGCCATACTCTTTGGCACGAAACATAAACTGAGCAGGGTAAATAATTTTAATGTCCGGTGTAATGGGGAATCCATCACTTCAGTTTTCGCAGTAAAATATCTAGGAATCCCCTTTGACCCATGCATGTCAGGAGAACTGATAGGGAACAGTGTAGTAAAGAAAGCAAATACCCGATTGAAGGAGGGATGGGGGGGATATGACGACGACATATAAAATACTGAGAGGAATCGACAAGGTGGACAGAGACAGGATGTTCCAGAGATGGGACACAACAACAAGGGGTCACAGTTGGAAGTTGAAGACTTAGATGAACCACAGGGATGTTATGAAGTATTCCTTCAGTCACAGAGTTGTTAAGAAGTGGAATAGTCTGGGAAGTGATGTAGTGGAGGCAGGATCTATACATAGCTTTAAGGAGAGGTATGATAAAGCTCAGCGAGCAGGCAGAGTGACCGAGTAGATGCCAGGAGCTGAGATTCGACCCTTGTAACCACAACTAGGTAAGTACACACAGGAGTGGAATGAAAGAATCAATGAGAAGTCCCTAGACATCATAGCACATCATAGCAGTCACAGAAACGAAACTCGCTGAGACAATAACAGACGCAATCTTCCCACTGGGATATCAGAATCTGAGGAAAGATAGAAGGAGCAGAGGGGGAGGAGGGGTTGCATTGCTCTTAAAAAAACGATTGAGATTTGAGGAAATGGAAGGCATGGACGAGATTGGAGAGAGGGATTACATAGTAGGTACAATTCAGTCTAGGGAACATAAGGTAGTCATTGCAGTGATGTATAACCCACCACAGAACTGCAGGAAGCCTAGAGAGGAATATGATGAGAGCAACAGAGCAATGGTGGACACACTGGCTGAGGTGGCCAGAAGAGCTCACTCGAGCAGAGCAAAGTTACTGGTTATGGGCGATTTCAACCACAGGGAGATCGAATGGGAAAACTTGGAGCCACATGGGGGTCCCGAAACATGGAGAGCCAAGATGATGGATGTGGTACTGGAAAACCTCATGCATCAACATGTCAGGGACACTACCAGAGAAAGATAAACCAGCAAGACTGAACCTCGTGTTCACTCTGAGCAGTTCAGACATTGAGGACATCACATGTGATAGGCCCCTGGGAGCCAGTGGCCACGTGGTTCTGAGCTTTGAATACATAGTAGAGTTACAAGTGGTGAAGGTTACAAGAGTTGAATGGAAAAATCCGAACTATAAATGGGGGGACTACACGGGTATGAGGAACTTCCTACAGGAGGTTCAGTGGGACAGAGAAATGGTAGGAAAGTCAGTAAACAAAATGATGGAATACATAACAACAAAATGCAAGGATGCAGAGGAAAGGTTTGTTACCAAGGGCAACAGAAATAATGGGAAGACCAGAACGAGCCCTTGGTTTCCCCGAAGGTGTAGGGAGGCAAAGACTAAGTGTAATAGAGAATGGAAAAAGTACAGAAGGCAAAGGACCCAGGAAAATAAGAACATTAATCGAAGAGCCAGAAACGAATATGCACAGATAAGGAGGGAGGCCCAGCGAAAGTACGAAAATGACATAGCATCGAAAGTCAAGTCGGACCCGAAACTGCTGTAGAGCCACATTAGGAGGAAGACAACAGTCAAAGACCAGGTGATCAGGCTGAGGAAAGAAGGTGGGGAACTCACAAGAAATGATCAAGAGATATGTGAGGAGCTCAACACGAGATTTAAGGAAGTATTTACAGTGGAGACAGGAAGGACTCTGGGAAGACAGAACAGAGGGGGACACCAACAAAGAATATACCAACAAGTTTTGGATGACATACACACAACTGAGGAGGAGGTGAAGAAGTTGCTCAGTGACCTTGATACCTCAAAGGCGATGGGACCGGACAACATCTTCCCGTGGGTCCTTAGAGAGGGAGCAGAGACACTGTGTGCCACTAACCACAATCTTCAACTCATCCCATGTAACTGGGCAACTACCTGAGGTATGGAAAACGGCAAATGTAGTCCCCATTTTTAAGAAAGGAGACAGAAACGAGGCACTTAACTATAGACCAGTGTCACTGACGTGTATGGTATGCAAAGTCATGGTGAAGATTATCAGGAGGAGAGTGGTAGAGCACCTGGAACGGAACAAGATTATAAACGACAACCAGCACGGATTCAGAGAAGGCAAATTCTGTGTCACAAACCTACTGGAGTTTTACGACAATGTAACAGAAGTAAGACACGAGATAGAGGGGTGGGTTGACTGCATTTTCTTGGACTGCAAGAGGGCTTCGACACAGTTCCCCAAAGGAGATTAGTGCATAAGCTAGAGGATCAGGCACGTATAACAGGAAGGGCACTGCAATGGATCAGAGAATACCTGACAGGGAGGCAACAACGAGTCATGGTATAAGAGGAGGTATCACAATGGGCGCCTGTGCCGAGCGGGGTTCCACACGGGTCAGTCCTAGGACCAGTGCTGTTCTTGGTATATGTGAATGACATGACGGTAGGGATAGACTCAGAAGCGTCCCTGTTTGCAGACAATGTGAAGTTAATTAGAATAATAAAATGATGAGGATCAGGCAGGGCTACAAAGCGACCTGGACAGGCTGGACACGTGGTCCAGCAACTGGCTACTCAAATTTAACCCCGCCAAATGTAAAGTCATGAGGATCGAGGAAGAGCAAAGAAGTTCGCAGACTGAGTATAGGCTAGGTGGCCAAAGACTGCAAACCTCACACAAGGAGTAAGATTTTGGGGTGAGTATAATACCGAGCACGTCTCCTGATGCACACATCAACCAGATAACTGCTGCAGCATATGGGCGCCTGAGAATAGCGTTCCGATATCTCAGTAAGGAATCATTCAAGACACTGTACACCGCGTACGTCAGGCTTATATTGGAGTATGCAGCACCAGTTTGGAACCCACACCTGGTCAAGCACGTCAAGAAATTAGAGAAAGTGCAAAGGTTTGCAACATGGCTAGTTCCAGAGCTAAGGGGAATGTCCTACGAAGAAAGGTTAAGGGAAATCGGCCTGACGACACTGGAGGACAGGAGGGTTAGGGAAGACATGATAACGACACACAAAATAATGCGAGGAATAGATAAAGTGGACAGAGACAAGATGTTCCAGAGATGGGACACAAACACAAGGGGTCACAATTGGAAGTTGAAGACTCAGATGAGTCAAAGGGATGTTAGGAAGTATTTCTTCTGTCACGGAGTTGTCAGGAAGTGGAATAGTCTGGCAAGTGAAGTAGTGGAAGCAGGAACTATACATAGCTTTGAGACGAGGTATGATAAAGCTCACGTAGCAGGGAGAGAGAGGACCTAGTAGCGATCAGTGAAGAGGCGGGGCAAGGAGCTAAGTCTCGACCCCTGGAACCACAAATAGGTGATTACAAATAGGTGAGTACACGTGAGCGTGTCAGATAGGAGTGAATGGAGACGAATGGTTTTTGGGATCTGACGAGCTGTACGAGTGTGAGCAGAATAATATTTTGTGAAGGGATTCAGGGAAATCGGTTAGCCGGACTTGAGTCCTGGAAATGGGAAGTACAATGCCTACACTTTAAATAAAGGGTATGGGATATTGGCAGTTTGGAGGGACTTCTAAACTGTCGTATCTGAGCACCTCTGCAAAGACAGTGATTATGTATGAGTGATGGTGAAAGTTTTTTCGTTCTTCTTCTGTTTTTCTTTCTTTTTGGGTCACCATGCCTCGGTGGGAAACGGCCGACGTGTTATACGGTAGGCTCCGTCACAAACTGTTTAAAAACAATCGTGAACTGTATCAAGAAAGTCACTAGACTTTCTTGATACATATATATATATATATATATATATATATATATATATATATATATATATATATATATATATATATATTGAGTCTAGTGACTTTCTTGATACGGTTCACGATTGTGAGATTGGGAGAGGGGGTAGCGGGCACCTTTTCTTTTTATTTTCTAATGACCTCCCCCCTTCGTTGGAGGCCTCTCTGGCAGGGAGGCCCAGGACATTTGCCCCCTTTTCCCCCTTATAAATCTGGCCCTGACTACGCTTGCTCTTCATGGTACTCTGCCTTGACAGAAAACTGAAAGATAAACTGCAAATCACCCAGAACAAAATGGTAAGATTCATCCTGGACCTGGGACCAAGAGAGCATGTAGGCCAGGATGAATTACAACAATTGGATATGCTGAATGTTGAAGACAGAGTAAAACAACTGAAGATAAATCAGTTTATAAAATTGCTCACAAACAGTGTCCAGAATATCTTGCTGCCAATTTTGTCAAGGCTGGGAACCAAAGCAGTCATAGTACTAGGGGGAGAGAGCACAACTTTGTAGTACCCACAGTCAGTGGCAAGGCTTCAAACACCTTTTATTGTACGGCAATAAAGGAATGGAACAGATTGCCTGCACATGTCAAAGCCAGTCATAGCATGAGCCAGTTCAAGAAGAGACCCAAAAGGTACCTAATGAATGTAGAGACAGAAAGGAATGATTTTTTTTATTTTTTTTAGTTAACACACATGTAAATGTAAATAAATTTTTACCTTATTCCTAGTATATCTCCTTTATAGTATAATAATAAGAAATTATCTCCTTCGTAGTATAATAAGGTATTAGAAGGACACCAATGGAAATAAGTCACTTTGCCTGACTTTCTTGGGTTATCCTGGATGGTTCTCTACATATATGCTGCTATGTATGATAATCTATGTAATTGTATTTGTGTATACCTGAATAAACTTACTTAAAATACCTGATTGATAGCGGTGGTAGTAGTAGTAGTGGTGGTGGTGGTTATGGTGGTTGCAGCAGTGGTTGTGGTGATTGCAGCAGTGATAGTGGTTGTTTTTAGAACAGTGATTGTGGGTGAGGTAGTTAGAACAGTGATGGTGGTTGAGGTGCTTAAAACAGTGATGGAGGTGGTTGCAGTGACGGTTGTTGCAGTGACGGTGTTTGCAGTGACGGTGGTTGCAGCAGTGATAGCGGTTGTGATTGCAGTGACGGTGGTTGCAGCAGTGATAGCGGTTGTGGTGGTTGCAGCAGTGATATCGGTTGTGGTGGTTCCAGCAGTGATGGTGGTTGTGGTGGTTGCAGCAGTGATGGTGGCTGTGATGGTGGCAGCAGTGATATTGGTTGCGGTGGTTGCAACGGTGGAGGAGGATTATGGTGGTTACAGCAGTGATGGTGGTTGCAGCAGTGATGGTGGTTGCAGCAGTGACGGTGGTTGCAGCAGTGATGCTGGTTGCAACAGCGTTCATGGTTGTAATGGTTGCAGCAGTGACAGTGGGTGTGGTAGTTGTGATGGTTGCAGCAGAGATTGTGGTTGTGGTAGTTGTGGTGGTTGCAGCAGTGATGGTAGTTGTTGTGGTTGTAGCAGTGATGATGGTTGCAGCAGTGATGGTGGGTGTTGTGGTTGCAGCAGTGATAGTGGTTGTGGTGGTTGTAGCAGTGATGGTGGTTGTGGTGGTTGCAGCAGTGATTGTAATTGTGGTGATGATTGCAGCAGTGATGGTGGTTGTGGTGGTTGCAGCAGTGATGTTAGTTGTGGTGGTTGCAGCAGTGATGGTGGTTGTGGTGGTAGCAGCAGTGATGGTGGTTGTGATGGTTGCAGCAGTATGGTAATTGTGATGGTTGTAGCAGTGATGGGAGTTGTGGTGGTTGCATCAGTGGTGGTGATTGTGGTGGTTGCATCAGTGATGGTGGTTGCATCAGTGATGGTGGTTGTGATGGTTGCAGCAGTGATAGTGGTTGTAGCAGTGATGGTTGTTGTAACAGTGATGGTGGTTGTAACAGTGATGGTGGTTGTGGTGGTTGCAGCAGTGATGGTGGTTGTGGTGGTTGTTGCAGTGATGGTGGTTGCAGCAGTGATGGTGGGTGTGGTGGTTCCAGCAGTGATGGTGGTTGTGGTAGTTGTAGCAGTGATGGTGATTGTGGTGGTTGCAATAATGATGGTGGTTGTGGTGATGATTGCAGCAGTGATGGTGGTTGTGGTGGTTGCAGCAGTGATGGTAGTTGTGGTGGTTGTTGCAGTGATGGTGGTTCTGCAGTGATGGTGGTTGTGGTGGTTGCTGCAGTGATGGTGGTTGTGGTGGTTGCTGCAGTGATGGTGGTTGTTGTGGTTGTAGTAGTGATGGTGGTTGCAGCAGTGATGGTGGTTGTTGTGGTTGTTGCAGTGATGGTGGTTGCAGCAGTGATGGTGGGTGTGGTGGTTGCAGCAGTGATGGTGATTGTGGTAGTTGCAGCAATGATGGTGGTTGTGGTGATGATTGCAGCAGTGATGGTGGTTGTGGTGGTTGCAGCAGTGATGGTAGTTGTGGTGGTTGTAGCAGTGATGGTGGTTGTAACAGTGATGGTGGTTGTTGTGGTTGTTGCAGTGATGGTGGTTGCAGCAGTGATGGTAGGTATGGTGGTTGCAGCAGTGATGGTGGTTGTGGTGGTTGTAGCAGTGATGGTGATTGTGGTGGTTGCAGCAATGATGGTGGTTGTGGTGATGATTGCAGCAGTGATGGTGGTTGTGGTGGTTGCAGCAGTGATGGTAGTTGTGGTGGTTGTAGCAGTAATGGGGGTTGTGGTGGTTGCATCAGTGATTGTGGTTGTGGTGGTTGCAGAAGTGATGGTGGTAGCATCAGTGAGTGTGGTTGTGGTGGTTGCAGCAGTGATGGTGGTTGCATCAGTGATGGTGGTTGTGGTGGTTGCTGCAGTGATGGTGGTTGTGGTGGTTGCAACAGTGATGGTGGTTGTGGTGGTTGCAGCAGTGATGTTGGTTGTGGTGGTTGCAGCCACCAGTGATGGTGGTTGCATCAGTGATGTTGGTTGTGGTGGTTGCAGCAGTGATAGTGGTTGTTGAGGTTGCAGCAGTGATGGTGGTTGTGGTGGTTGCAACAGTGATAGGGGTTTTGGTGGTTGCATTAGTGATGGTGGTTGTGGTGGTTGCATCAGTGATGGTGGTTGTGGTGGTTGCAGCAGTGATGGTGGTTGTGGTGGTTACAGCTGTGATGGTGGTTGTGATTGTTGCAGCAGTGATGGTAGTTGTGATGGTTGCAGCAGTGATGGTGGTTGTGGTGGTTGCATCAGTGATGGTGGTTGTGGTGGTTGCAGCAGTGATATTGGTTGTGGTGGTTGCAGCAGTGATGGTGGTTGTGGTGGTTGCAGCTGTGGTGGTGGTTGTGATTGTTGCAGCAGTGATGGTAGTTGTGATGGTTGCAGCAGTGATGGTGGTTGTGGTGGTTGCATCAGTGATGGTGGTTGTGGTGGTTGCAGCACTGATGGTGGTTGTGGTGGTTGCAGCTGTGGTGGTGGTTGTGATTGTTGCAGCAGTGATGGTATTTGTGATGGTTGCAGCAGTGATGGTGGTTGTGGTGGTTACAGCAGTGATGGTGCTTGTGGTGGTTGTTGCAGTGATGGTGGTTGCTGCAGTGATGGTGGTTGTGGTGGTTGCTGCAGTGAAGGTGCTTGTGGTGGTTGCTGCAGTGATGGTGGTTGTGGTGGTTGCTGCAGTGATGGTGGTAGCGTTGATAATAATAATAATAATAATAATAATAATAATAATAATAATAATTTTATTTCGTTGCAAGTTACAAGTATACATAGTTATTGGTAGTTACAATTACTGTAATGCAAGGAGAGCCACTGGCATGCCATGGCATTAGGGGCAACTTATTCTAAAGACTTATTCACTATGTACATAATACTAGAGAAATTGATTGAGTTTATTCTAGTTATATATTATTTCAAATTACAATATGATTATACTATACTATTAAAAAGAATATACTAGAGAAATTGGTTGAGTTTATTCTAGTTGTATATTTTATTTCAAGTTACAATATGTTGATGCTATACTAGTAAAATAACAATACTAGAGAAATTTATTGAGTTTCTTCTAGTTATATATTTTATTTCAAATTAACAAAAATGATGATACTATACTATTAAAATGACAATATGATGATATGAAATTGCAACAAGTGTTAAGGAGGATGACAATATAAAACTGAGATTATCTTAAGTAAAATAACATTGGGTTTGAAAGTTTGTTACAGTATGAGTATTTAGTATAGGGTGAGTAGGTGATTTTTGAAAAGAGTCTTGAATTGATTTTCCGACAAGGTTAACCTAATATTTACTGGTAATGAATTCCAGATTCTGGGGCAATTAAGGGCCATAGAATTTGTACATTGGTTACTATGGACTCGGGGTATGTCAAATAGTGATCTGTGTCTTGTGTCGTGGTCGTGGGACCTATTAAAGTTGTTGAGGAGAATTTTGAGCTGAGGGTTGATATTAGCATGTAGAGTTTTATGTGTGTAGTAGGCACAAGAATAGGTATGAATGTTTTTTTACGGTGAGTAGTTTTGACTATAGGTGGAGTATGCTGTCTAGAGTGGGAATTTGTTATCATCCTGATTGCAGCCTTTTGCTGGGTTATGAGTGGTCTAAGGTGATTTAATGTTGTTGATCCATAGGTGAGATAAGGGTAGATAAGTGAATGAGAGCTGGTTGTAGGCACATAATAGTGTATCTTTGATAATATACCTACTGTCTTTGAGATTTTCTTGGAAATTTGTTGTATGTGTGTTTGGAATTTAAGACTACTGTCAAGGTGGATTCCTAGGAATTTTCCCTCTGTGAGCCTTGTGATGGGTGTACCATTTTGCGTTATGTTAAGTGGAACTTTTGTGGCTTTGTTTCCAAATTGAATGAAGTAGGTCTTGTCAGTATTGAGAGTAAGCTTATTTGTCTTCATCCATGTTGATATTTTCTGTAATTCGGTATTAACAGTGTTGGCCAGTATGACTGGATTTGGGTGAGAGAAGACATATGTTGTGTCATCTGCAAATAATATGGGTTTAAGTAATTGTGATGCATTCGGTAGGTCGTTTATGTAAATGAGGAAAAGGAGTGGCTCCAGGACACTTCCTTGAGGGACTCCGACTGTAATTTGTTGTGTGGAAGAGTTCTCTCCATTTGTGTACACGTATTGGCTTCTGTTGCTAAGGTACGACTTTAGGTAGTTGAGTGGGTGCCCCCTAATACCATAGTGCGCTAATTTTGTGAGCAATAAATCATGGTCGACTGTATCAAATGCTTTGTGTAGGTCTATGAAGATTCCCAGCGGGACTTCTTTCTGCTCAAGTGCGGTGTATATTAACTCTAACATGTGTGTTATAGCATCGTTTGTGTTCTTGTTTGTCCTGAATCCAAATTGACAGGGGTTGAGTACATTGTGTGAGACGAGGTAGGAATAGATCTGTCTATGAACTAATTTTTCGAAGATTTTAAAAAGCAGTGGTAAATTTGAGATTGGTCTATAATTATTCAAGTCAGTTTGGTTACCTCCTTGTGGATCGGGGTGACCCTTGCTGTTTTGAGAATTGATGGGAATGTTGAAGATTCAATGGATTTATTGAATAATGCTGCTATAATTGGTGACAGTACTGTGAAGCTTTTTTGTACATAAAGGGTGGTAAGCTGTTTATATCTCCTGCTTTGTTTTTAAGGGTGTTGATTTTGAGCGAGACTTCAATTGAGTTGGTAGGAGCTAGGAATAGTGTATCTGGGTAGGTGTTGGTGAGGTAGTCTGTTGGACGGGTGTTCGAGCTTGGGATTTTACTCGCTAGATTCTTTCCTATGGTGGAGAAGAAAACATTAAGTCTGTTTGCTGTCTCAGTTGGTGAGAGTAGGGGTTTGTCTGTTTTTGATAATTTGATGGTATTGTTCGTGGATATCTTTTTATTTCCTAGAATTGCAGATAGGGTTTTCCAGGTCTTTTTCATGTCACCTTTTACGGTCTGGAGTCTGTTCTCATAATACAATTTTTTGGACCTTCTTATCAGGCTAGTAAGGATTGATGAGTAGCGTTTGGATTGTTCTCTAGTTATTAGACCCCTTCTGTATTGTTTTTCATATTGGTGCCTCTTGTTTATGGATTTAAGGATGCTGGGTGTTAGCCAGGGATTGTTAAGTCTCTTAGCTGTTATCTGTTTAGTTTTTTTGGGCAATGTCTGTTATAGAGGTTGTGTGTTTTTTTAAGAAAGTTCTTGATGCATTCATTAGTATCTGAATATGTTTCTAATTCATTAAGCCAGTCAATGTTCGTCATAGCTGATATAAAATTATTAACAGCTGACTCATTATGTAGTCTGAAGGTAACTTTTGTAATTTCTTGGGGCAAAATGCCTAGGTTAGTTATGAGAAAGGTATGGTAGTGGTCTGTGGTGTTTTCTGTGATTATGCCTGATTTTAGAGGTGATATAGTGTTAGTCCAGACGTGGTCTAATAACGAGGTACTAGTCTCTGAGATTCTTGTAGGTTTTGATATTTTTGGTAGTAATAAGCAGTTGCTCAGATGTGTCATCATCAACAGGTACTGGAGGATCTGGTGTTACAGCTGCACAGTAACAATGGTGGGCATCCAAGACATGATCCATCACCTGCGCCACCGTAGTGTTGTGGTGGAAATTGGGTTAGCAGTATTTTCCAGCGCCAGGATCTCACCACGCCAGCAGCGCCAGCTGGTCACTCTGGCTAGGACAACACTCGACTGTGACTTAATGTGAGTGCCTGTGTTACTTGTGTTATTATCATGACAGCTGTCATCATCGCAGATTCCTTCATGGTAGCTATTGCGACCCCAGAATTGGGCCCCAATGTATATACATGTATATATGATATATTTTATGATGTAACATTAAATATTGTGCTCAAGTGTATAGTAGCTGCCTTGGAGTTGGCAAACTACCTTGTTAACTACCACTCGCTTGTTTGTGTCAGCCTGTACCTAGCCGTGCTGGTCACGTTTGCAGTCACGTGACCTCAACTGAGGTGGGAGACTGCTTCTCCTTCCTCCAGAGCACTACGCAGCTGGACATCGTCGAGTCAACACCTCGCTCCTGTCTCTACTTGTTTTCTCGCCATTTAGACTCTGTTTGGTAGAGTATGTGTTCGGTGGTGAGACGAAACATACTTCTCAGGACTCTGTGTAACTCTGTTCACAGAGGATAGACTAGACAGTGATTTTCGAGGTTTTTCTGGGTTGTGTGTCACATTGACACTCTGAGATAACTCAGGTCTCTAGCTACAGCTCTTGACCTAATTCGCTAAGGCATCTGTGCACCGTCACAGTCCGGGATTTTTATGTTGAACGTAGATTCAGTAATAAGGGAGTTTTGTGACTATTTTGGAGGATTTATTGATGGTCCCCAGTTAGGGTCGATTTTCTATCTCCTTGTTCCTGACGCTGTGTTGTTGTTGCTTGTTACATTGCTGTTCTGTGAATTAGTCATTTTACTGTTCAATCAAGCTGTTCCGATTGTCAGTTTGTCAGCTAGCTTATGAGAATTTGTTCAGTCGGACACTGGTTGAGTCGAGTCGTAGAGTTACCTGGAGCACACTCATACACACATCTACTCTTATTTGTATATATTTGTATATATTGTAATTACTGACATTGTACCCGATGGTACTTCAGAGTCATTTGGATATATGTGCCCTCAGCACAGCATTATGGTATATGAGAGCAGTGTAGGAGCTAACCTCCTAATTAACCTCCTAATTCATAACTTAATGAACATCCTGATCATATGTACATTTATTTACTTTGAAACCCTAGACACTAACTTTGATAATAAACCTTTTAAATATATTTCGTTGGTTAGTTCCCTACTAGTTGTAATCCTCTTGGAGACTATTGAAATATGTTGGATAACTGGACCAGGATACTGACTTTGTTGCAAAAGCCCAGTAACAGGCTGGATGCTAGAAGGGCTATCCTTTCTAGTGTTCACTGGAGATGTCTATTACTAATAGATATCGTGTTATTTTGTAACAGTAGCCAGATTATTTATGACAGCTACCATCATGGTAACTTATATTTATGATAACTATCATCATGGTAACTTCATGGTTGCTGCTGTATTCATGATTGCAACCATCATAGTAACTACCTTCAAGGTATTAGCTATATTCATGACAGCTACCATCATGGTAGGTAAATTCATCGTAGCTGCTATATACATGAAAACTATCTTCATGGTAACTTCCCTCATTGTAGCTGCCATATTCATGATAGCTAATATCTATATAACTACAGTCATGGTAGCTCCTATATCTTTATGGTAGCTGCAATATTTCATGATAGCTACCATCATTGTAACTGTTTTCATGGTAGATGCTATATTCATGATAGCTATCATCACGATGGCAACATTAATGGCAGCTGCTATATTCAGGTAGCGACCTTAATGGTAACAGCCGTCATGACATTTGTAATATTCATGATAGATACCATCATGGTAAATTCCTCAAAGGTAGCTGCTACATTCATGGTAGCTACCATCATGTTAACTATCTGCATGGTAGCAGCTATGATTTATGATAGCTGCCATCATGGTACCTATGTTAATGGTAGCTGCTATATTCTTGATAATGTCATCAGGTAACTACCATCATTATAGCTACCATAATGGTAATTATCTTCATGGTAGCTTCCATATACAAGATAGTTATATGCATGATAGATACCACAATGGTTAACTATCTTCATGGTGTCCACTATATTTATGATAGCTACCATCATGGTAACTATCTTCATATTATCTGCTATATTCATGATAGCTAATATCATGGTATCTACCATCATGGTAGCCGCTATATTCATGATAACAACAATCATAGTAACTTCCTTCATAGTAGTTGTAACATTCATGATAGCTACCATCATTCTAGCTATTATCATGGTAACTGTTTTATTCGTGATAGGCTACCATCATGGTAACTACATTATAGCTGCCATTATGGTAGTACCCTCATGGTAACTGTTATATTCTTGATTGGAACCATCATAGTAACTACGATAATGGTAGCTGTTATATTCATGGTAGCTACCATCATGCTAACAGCCTTCATGGTAGCCTCTATATTCAAGATAGCTACCATCATGGTAACTCCTTCATTCATGATATCTACTATCATGGGAACTCTTTTATGGTAGTAGCTATATTCATGATAGCTACCAACATGGTAACTATATTCATGGTAGCCGGCATATTCATGATAGCTACCATCATGGTAACTTCCTCCCTGGTAGCCATTATATTCATGATATCTACCATCATGGTAGCTGTTATATTTATGATAGCTACAATCATGGTAGCTGCTATATTCAAAATAGCCACCATTATGTTAATTACCTTCGTGGTAGCTACCTTCATGGTATCTGTTATATTCATAATACCTGCTATGATGGTTAGTACCATCATAGAAATTTCTCTGTTCATGATAGCTACATCATGGTAACTTCCGCAATGGTTCCTGGAATATATATGATTCCTACCATCATGGTAGGTGCTTTATTCATGATAGCTACCCTCATGGAAACTTCCATCATGGTAACTACTTTCATCATAGCTAGTATTTTCATGATAGCTAATATCATGTTGGGTACAATCATGGTAGCTGCTATATTCATACCTATCATCATGGTAACAACCTTCATAGTAGCTGCAATATTCCTGATAGCTACCATCATGGTAGCTTCCTTCATGGTAGCTCCTATATTCATGATAGCTACCATCATGGTAACTACCTTCATAGCTGATACATTCATGGTAGCTGCCATCTGGTAGCTACATTCATGGTAACTGCTATATTCTTGATATCTGCCATCTTGGTAACTGTTTTCATGGTAGTTTCTATATTCATGATAGCTACCATCATGGTAGCTACTTTTATGGTAACTGGTATATTCATGATAGCTACCATCATGGTAAATTCCTTAAAGTTAGCTGATATATTCGTGAAAGCTAATATCATCTTAGCTACATTCATGGTTGTTGCTGTTTTCATAGCTACCATCATTGTAGGTTCCATCATGGTCGACGCTGTATATGTGACAGTTACCATCATGGTTAATTGCATTGATGGTAGCTACTATATGCACAATAGCATCAAGATAATTACCTTCATGGTAACTTTTATATTCATGATAGCTACCATCATGGTAACTGCTTTCATGGTAGCTGCTATATTTATATCTGCTATCATGTTAACTATTTCCATGATAGCCGTTATATTCATTATAGATACAATAATTTTAGTTACCTTCATGGTAGCTCTATATTCATGGTAGCTACCGCCATTATAACTACCTTCATGGTAGTTGCTATGTTCGTGATAGCTACCATCAAGGTAACATCGTCAATTGTAGACGCTATGTTCATGATATCTACCATTATAGCAGCTACCTTCATGGGAGCCGTTATATTTATGATAGCTACCATCATGGTAGCTACATTAATGGTAGTTGCTGTATTCAAGATAGCTACCATCATGTTAAGTACCTCTATGGTAACCGCTTTATTGATGATAGGTAATCATGGTACCTACCCCAATGGTATGCATTATATGTATTAATGCTACCATCATGGTAACTACTTTCACGGTAGCTACTATTTTCATTATATCTACCATCATCGTAGCCTTATATTCATAATAGCTACCATCATGGTACCTGCAATATTCATGATAGTTACCATCATTGTAAGATTTCTTGTAGCATAATAGGCCAAGTAAAAGGATATATTGCAGAAACATACTTAGCTTAGTGACAGCTCAACGTCCCGCAACCCCACCGGGTCGTTTTTTCTTCTGAGGAGCCACCTATGCTGCCACCTGGGCTGTGGGAATTCAAGTATCAATACATAATTGCCCCAAAGGAGCATATGTTTCAGCATTTCACAGTACATATTGCTGAATAAATGTACACTTACTTTTTTGGGCTCAATGGCCCGCCGTTAACGGGTTATATTGGTAATTCCAGATAAGGTATGAACTTTTTTTTTATATTTTATTCTAAAAACATATTATATGCAATTGCATATCCCATAGGACATCATTACATACATTAATGACATCTGTAATTCAATAATTAGAAAACACTTCCCCGCAGTTACTAAAAACAACAGACATAGCCCCACTCCACAAAGGGGGCAGTAAAGCAATAGCAAAGAACTACAGACCAATAGCGCTAACGTCCCATATCATAAAAATCTTTGAGAGGGTTCTAAGAAGCAAGATCGCCACTCATCTTGATACCCATCAATTACACAACCCAGGGCAGCATGGGTTTAGAGCAGGTCGCTCCTGTCTGTCCCAACTACTGGACCACTACGACAAGGTCCTGGATGCTCTAGAAGACAAACAGAATGCAGATGTTATATACACAGACTTTGCAAAAGCCTTTGACAAGTGTGACCATGGTGTAATAGCACACAAAATGCGTGATAAAGGAATAACAGGAAAAGTTGGTAGATGGATCTATAATTTCCTAACAAGTAGAACACAAAGAGTAGTAGTCAACAGAGTAAAGTCTGAGGCAGCTACTGTGAAAAGCTCTGTTCCACAAGGCACAGTACTCACTCCCATCCTGTTCCACATCCTCATATCGGACATAGACAGGGATATAAGCCACAGTGCGTGTCTTCCTTTGCAGATGACACCCGAATCTGTATGACAGTGTCCACCGTTGAAGACACTGCAAGACTCCAAGCAGACATAAACCAAATCTTTAAATGGGCTGCAGAAAACAATATGAAGTTCAATGATGAGAAATTTCAATTACTCAGATACGGAAAACGTGAAGAAATTAAAATCTCATCGGAGTACAAAACAAATTCCAACCACACAATAGAGCGAAAAACTAATGTCAAAGACCTGGAAGTGATCATGTCAGAGGATCTCACCTTCAAGGACCATAACACCGTAGCAATTGCATCTGCTAGAAAAATGACAGGATGGATAATGAGAACCTTCAAAACCAGGGATGCCAAGCCCATGTTGACACTTTACAGATCGCTTGTTCTATCTAGGCTGGAATATTGCTGCACACTAACTGCACCTTTCAAGGCGGGTGAAACTGCTGACCTAGAAAATGTGCAGAGAACCTTGAATGAACAATGAAAAGCAGGGTTGCCACTAGCACGTTGAGAGACAACACAATAAGTGTCAGGGGCCCAAGACTGTTCAACTACCTCCCAGCATACATCAGGGGGATTACCAATAGACCCCTGGCTGTCTTCAAGCAGGCACTGGACAGGCACTTAAAGTCGGTACCTGACCAGCCAGGCTGTGGTTCATACGTTGGACTGCGTGCGGCCAGCAGTAACAGCCTGGTTGATCAGGCTCTGATCCAACATGAGGCCTGGTCACAGACCGGGCCGCAGGAGCGTTGACCCCTGGAATTCTCTCCAGGTAAACTCCAGGTACCGATATGGCATGTGGCTGGGATTTATCCGATAGTGCAGGGGGATGTTGCAGATTTAGTAAGAAAGGTAATGAGGTATGTATGGGGGTATGGTAGACATTGGTTACGAAAGGATGTGGTAATTAAGAAGGTGGGAAAGGGGGGTCTTGGATTGATTGATTTAGAGGTGAGGATAATGAGTTTGTATGTTAAATGTTGTTTTATATCTAAGGGGGGGATAGGGGGAGGAAGGTAGGGGAGGTAATGAATCATTTGAAGTTATGGTGGGGGAGAAAGACTTGATTCGTTGTGGTGATATGTTGCATAGTTTAATGGGTGTGAGGAACCCGGGAAAAGTTACAGCTAGTGCTTTGGGTAGAGTAGGGTGCGGAAAGGTCATGGAAGGTGAGACTATTTTCCCGGTATATGATTGGAAAGGAATCTGGGGTGAATTCAGAAAATTAAGATTGAAAGCAAAAGTGAGAGAGGTCATGTTCCGGTTTTTACATGGGGTATTAGCGTCTAAGGCAGAGTTGTGCAGAATGGGTTTATCAAGGAATGCACAATGTCTTAGATGTGGTGGGGAGGAAGCTGCCTATCATGTGGTATACGTTTGTGAACAACTGGGAAAAAATAGGTTATGGTTGGGTAAATTATTGAGAGTGGAAGGGGGAGGGGGAATACATCCCTTAAGGTTTTTGTGTTTAGATGTAGGGAGTTGGTAAGGATGTCAGTAGGGCATTGATGTATTTGGCGGTGGATTTCGTGTATGTATCATGGGGTATGAGGGAGGTACAGGAGGACGTAAGGCTGAGGGTAATAGCTGCAACGATGTATTGAACTAAATGTAGGAATAGGGTGTTATATGGGTTGGGTTGGGGTAGGGTTTTTCCAGTTGGGTACAGGGAATTAACGGTGGAGCAACTGTTAGGATTGAGGACTGATAGCAGTTGAATATGGGTTGTTCTCTTTGGAGTGGAAAGGACCTTGGGTGAGTGGAATATATATATAAATTGGATGAATGAAAGATGGATGAGTAGGTTGTGGGGTGAAGTTCGAATGGATTGATGATTTGAGTGGACTAATGATAAAGGTTTTTTTTTTTTGACGGGACACTAGCGATGACATTTCGCTTTTGACTAAGGACTTTGGAAAATGTGTGTAAGGTTGTATGTGTTTGGATGGACTAGAGACTGGGAGGGGGATGGGGGGTAAATGTATTTAAGGGAGGGAGGGGGGGAAGATAGAGGTGGCTTATACTGAAGAAAGTAGTGGTGAGACTTTCTAGTTAGAGTTTAAGTAGCGATCTCGACTGTTGATGTCATTATGCACTTTATGTATAATTATGTACTTATTTTAAGAAGATAGTGCTTACATATACAGTATTCATTAGGTAAGGAGGTACTCAACAAAAGTTTGTTTTGGTTGAGAGTTCATGTCTGGTTGATTATAAGACCCAAGTATGTCGGATTGTTATATTTGTGGTTATTGTGGTTTAAGGCATTAATTAACTGATTAATATGACGTGCTTATAGGACATATATAAAGTAGTTGGCATATTCAATGTGTAAGTTTAAACTTTTTAATATTGTGTAATTTATTGTATGGAAAGATTTGACAGTGAATTGTTTGTTTCAATATTGTACATAACTTTTGTATATGTAAAATAAGTTTGGTTTGTTGATTGGTACATATATTTTTTTTAGGTTCTTGTTTTTGTGATATGGGGAATGAAATATTGAATGTAATAGAAAAAACTTGATCTGTGCATTCACTGCCTAACACATTGTTTACTGTGAGCTCACTGGATGATCACTAATTAAAGAAAAGTTCAAGATATTTCTATAAAGTTAAAGTTAGATACATTCCTCGTTAAGTATCATGTTTTAAAATTATTTACTCTCTTTGAGGTTCACATTTTGAGATAAATGGTATAGCTTAGTTTTTACTCAGGTGTAGAGAGAGTTTAATGTATAGTAACCATTGTATATAGCTTATTAGGAAATTTTCTTCTTTTTCATTAAGGATTATGTGTGTGTATTACAAGTATTAGCTATGTTCAGTCCTCATAGGATTTGGGATTCGACTGTTTAAGGGAAGCTGTCAGCTGTGCTTAATGTTGTGGGCATAGATAATATATTTCTTTTAAAGCAAATTTGTGGTGTGAGGTACAGGAAAACTAATTTAGTTTAGTTGTAAGCCATTTGTTGTGTTATTATCATTACGCAGGTAATGCATAATAAGGGTTATAATTCATGTGTTATTAATACCGAGAATGTAAGGTCCAATTATTAGGTAATATTTATTGTTTTGTATATAATCTTTGTGTTCTGACAAGTGTTGGGTTTGTTGACAAAAGGTTATATAATGTGCTGTGGACTCTGTTTTTATATATTAATTTTAAGTGACAATTTGTTATGTTGTTAGTATTGTTTTTGTTGATGACTATTTTCTTGTCCATGGTAATATACAGTCATGTGTTTTTGCACATAAAGTTTTTAAATAAAATATAAAAATAAAAAATATATAAATTGCATAAGAGGTGGGGAGAGGGTAATGTCTGAGGTTCCTTTATGTTACATTAACTGACTTGTGGTCCTGTTGTGGATGATGTTATTTGAGTTTTTTTTTTTTTTTTTTTTTTATTCATGTTAAGCTAAACCTATTTGGGTTATTCAGCGCAATACTTTTTGAGGTTGATCCTCGTCTGCTGGGCGGAGACAGACGCTCTATTGTACTCACCTATCCTTATTTGAGTAAATTTAAATTTCAATACTATATTTGTAGAGTTATTATGGTTTTGCAGGTGATGCATAATAAGGGTTATTCATGTGTTCTTAAGACCGAGAATGTAAGGTTATTCATGTGTTCTTAAGACCGAGAATGTAAGGGTTATTCATGTGATGTTTATTGTTTTTGTATATAATGTTTGTGTTGTGACAAAAGGTTATATAATGTGATGTGGACTCTGTAGTTGATATGTTAATTTTAGGTGACAATTTTGTTATGTTGTTTGTATTGTTTTTGTTGATGACAGTCATATGTTTTTGTACATACAGTTTTTAAATAAAAAAAATAAAAAAAATATTACAGTATACAGGCAGCTACAGTATTAATATTACAGTATACAGGCTGCTACAGTATTAATATTACAGTATACAGGCAGCTACAGTATTAATGTTACAGTATACAGGCTGCTACAGTATTAATGTTACAGTATACAGGCAGATACAGTATTAATGTTACAGTATACAGGCAGATACAGTATTAATATTACAGTATACAGGCAGATACAGTAATAATATTACAGTATACAGGCTGCTACAGTATTAATATTACAGTATACAGGCAGCTACAGTATTAATATTACAGTATACAGGCAGATACAGTATTAATATTACAGTATACAGGCAGATACAGTATTAATATTACAGTATACAGGCAGCTACAGTATTAATATTACAGTATACAGGCAGCTACAGTATTAATATTACAGTATACAGGCAGCTACAGTATTAATATTACAGTATACAGGCAGCTACAGTATTAATATTACAGTATACAGGCAGCTACAGTATTAATATTACAGTATACAGGCAGCTACAGTATTAATATTACAGTATACAGGCAGCTACAGTATTAATATTACAGTATACAGGCAGATACAGTATTAATATTACAGTATACAGGCAGCTACAGTATTAATATTACAGTATACAGGCAGATACAGTATTAATGTTACAGTATACAGGCTGCTGCAGTATTAATATTACAGTATACAGGCAGATACAGTATTAATGTTACAGTATACAGGCTGCTACAGTATTAATATTACAGTATACAGGCAGATACAGTAATAATGTTACAGTATACAGGCTGCTACAGTATTAATATTACAGTATACAGGCAGATACAGTATTAATATTACAGTATACAGGCTGCTACAGCATTAATATTACAGTATACAGGCAGATACAGTATTAATATTACAGTATACAGGCAGCAACAGTATTAATATTACAGTATACAGGCAGCTACAGCATTTGTCCTCTTTAAGGGGGCTTCTTGTCGCGGTAAAGAGGCTATCGGTCTGAGGAATTGGACCTCTTGGTCTTCTTCCTCAGACCGAACCTAATTACCCCCAATCCCCCCTCCCCTTTCCCATCTTTCCCATCCTCCCTTTTCCCTTTCCTCCTCCTCCTTCCCTTATTTCCTTCCCATTTTTTTCCTGGGAGCTTCGTTCCACAGGCATTCTAGTTCCTAGGTAGGGAGAAGGGTGCCGTGGTCTACCCCTTTCCGTTGAGGTTCTTGACGGTGGTGTAGTTTGCCGTGGAATCTGGATCGCCTGGGGATGTCCCTCCCTCTCCGGTCTCCCAGGGGTGGCTGGAGGCCACCTTTCGGATTCCAGGGGTGGTGACCGAAGGAGGTATGCTTTGTGGCAGATAGCCGGCCGCCCTCTCTTTTGTCCGCCGAGGTAGCTCGGTGGATGTGAGGTTGCTATCCCAGATCGCTGGTTTACTAGCACGGGTTCCATGTAGCATCTGCCCTACTTGCGGTGTTGAGGTCCTCTTGGGCACGGAGGGTGATTTACGCCCCTTTTATTCCTCCTAGAAGCTATTCCTCCACGTCCCCCCTTTTTTTATTTTTTTTTATTTTTATTTTTTTCTCTTTCTTTTTTTTTCTTAAAAACAAAAAGAAAGAAGAAACCTAACCATGGATGCCCTAGCCCGTGAACCTAACCATAGATGCCCTAGCCCGTGAACCTAACCATGGATGCCCTAAATTGTGAACCTACCCCCGGGCCCCTTCTTGATACCGCACCTAGTACTGACCCTGCCTTGTTAACGGACAACTCTTTGGACACCTCTCATGCCCCTGTACTTCTTGCAGGTGCCGGTTTGTCACCTGCTTCAGGTACCGGGGTTCTGACCGGCCCTTTTGACATATCTGACCCTCGCTCTTCTCTGACCTTGATTCCAGCTTCTCCCTCAATGGTGCGGCAATTTTTGGATTGCCAGCCCGTCACACGTCGGACCATGACGATTTGACACTTCCTTCTTGTTCATCTCAGAAACGACCAGCTCGTCATGCACTCCCCTTAAACTCTTTGTTTCACACTACTCAATGGACAAAGTTTTTTACTCTGCGACCGACTTCTCCTAATACCTATCTTTCAGATCATAGTATTGGTAAGGCTCTGCTATGCCATGTTGGTAAAGATATCTCATTTCACGCTCTCAAGAGCGGCACTCGCATCATCACAGTCCAGAATGCTGGCCAAGCTCGTGATCTTTCTCTTCTTACGACCATAGATACTGTTCCTATCACTATTGACAAGCATCAATCTCTCAATTCTTGTAGTGGTTCTGTCATTTTACCCCACACCATTGTCCAACAGAATTTCCAGACGTGTGGTGATGACATTTTGGAGCAGCTTGAGCTCCAAGAACTCCCTATCCTTAAAGTTGACACTTATGTCCTCCCTGCCAATAAGCGAAGACATTATCCTTGCAATATAGCTCGTTTAACATTTGACTGCCGTGAACTACCACCTTTGGTCTACATTGCAGGTCAACGTTTACAAGTTCAAAAGGTGACCCCTACACCGCAACAGTGTAGAAACTGCTAGCGTTTTGGTCATCCAGAGAAATATTGCAGGTCCATGGCCGAATGCCCTGTCTGTGGTGCTGACGACCATGCCAGTCCTTCTTGTACCCTACCTCCCTCTTGCCTTAACTGTCATGAGGCACATCCATCGTACTCTCGCCGTTGTCAAGTTTACCTGAATGAGAGGGAAATTCATTGTCTCAAAGAAGCGGAATGCTTCTCGTATGCTATGGCTGTCTCTCATCTATGCCTTCAAGGGAGACTTCCCCGTATTTCCTATTCTCGGATTGCTAAACGTCGCCCCGCTTCTGGGGTCCCAACTTCCCCGGCTTCCTCTGTGGTCGCCTCATCCTCAGTCACCCCTGTCTCGAATCCTTTTGATGTTCTTGGCTCCGAGGTCCCTAAATCGGCATCCCATACTGTCCACACTCCTTCTTCTACTCACTCGCACAGTTCTGAGTCTACACATCCTCGTCCTTCACCTAAACCTCAGCGCCCCCCTTCTCATAAGTCCGACAAAAAATCCCTATTGGCAGGTTCTTCGCCTCCGACTAGTTCTGTAACGTGTGTGGAGGTTCATCCTCCTCCTCGTACACTATCTTCATCCCCTATGCCCTCCCAAGCCCCTTCGATAGTTTCCTCTTCTATCTCCTCACCCTCTACTTTAGTACAATCTATAGACTCCACGATAGTTGCTCACTTTCCTTCCATTTCTAATGTTCCACATTCTGCATCTTTGTCTTCCGAAACACTGGAAGCTATTGCAGAATATATTTCAGAGACTGGAACAATGATGGACGCCGCTCCATCTGAGGTTCCTCCTCCTCTCTCTTCTTCATCTACACCCCTCCTTCCTTCACAACGCCTTCCTCCTTCTCTGATTACAGGTCTTCCGCTGCCTCCACATGTGGACTTTTCTAACCCCTCGTACTCTCGCCGTTGTCAAATTTACCTGGGAAAGAGAAAGGAAAATTGTCTCAAAAAAGCGGAAGGGTTCTCGTATGCTATGGCCTTCCCCTCATCTATGCCTTCAAGGAGACTTCCCGTATTTCCTATTCCGGATTGCTAAACGTCGCCCC